>JAECUM010090592.1:0-39209 GCA_016617855.1 Megalonaias nervosa | reverse complement strand
TAGAAGTAAATCTGTTTCGAAATGGTAGAAATTAATACTGTTTTGTGGGTGGAGTGCCTATTTATCAATCATATAATAAAGTAACGTTTGATATTAAGATGACCTAGATAGCAGAATGGTTGTACACATGCTTCACACTTCTGCAGTCCCCGTCTTCTGTATCGGTTCCAGCATGCAAGAAGGTAAAGTGGTATCCCATCTGAGGTCGGTGATCTTTTATGGTTTCCTCCTCGAACAAGGACAAAAGTAGTCCAACACATGAGCCATCAAAAGTGTTTAGTATTAGTTATATTGGATGATTTGTTTTTAACGGAACTTTTCAGTACTTCATCTGGACATATCAAGCAGAAAAATTAGGAACGATGTACGTTTCCCAACGATATGTATAAGCATCCAATCCCGGGGCGGGTATCGAACCCGCTACACTTGGATTTAGAGCCGATAAAATGGCAGATGACTACGTTTTCCAAGGTCAAGCAGAAGCAACCAAACTTTATAAAGAATTCATCTAAAAGTACAGAAGACTGTATATCATGATATGTATTTACATGCTGAAATTTGCATAAGGTTCACATTGTCACCTGTCAGAATTTACTATTGCACTTCCTTAGGAGTTGACGCAAATTTACCCGCCATGTAAATTTAGGTGTGTAAATCCATTGACGGGACTAAATTTATATAGGTGTGTATTTCATTTGAGTTAATAAATTTACACTAATGCAACTTTAGGTTAGTGTGTAAATTTGTTGGCATGACTAAATGTACACGCCATGCATCCGTTGACGTGCCAATATTTATATTCCATGGAAATTAAAATAGATGTTTAAATCCACTCATATGACTAAATTTACATGAGTGTGCAAACTTATTCATGCAAATAGGTTATTAAATAATATATTTATGTAAACCATAATATTGCACAAAACTACTGCTCTTATTATCATCGTCGTAATCGTCATCATCAGTATAATTCTTCTTCTTTCTGTTATTATTATTATTATTATTATTGTTACTTTTATTGTCAAAGACAAAACATAAGCATACATTTCTTCGGTTAAGAAAGTACACTATATATATATATTTCTTTGTTTAAAACATACAAATGTATTGAAGATCCATTATCCAAAAGTGTACACTCGTAATTTGCATTGAAAATTTGTGGAACCAATCTGTCTGTCTGTCACACACACACACACACACACACACACACACACACACACAATAAAAAAATTGTTGGCTGTTTAGTAAATATCAATAATAAATTTACTCTTGGATACACCGCCATTTACCTATTTGCGATCGGATAATATATCTACCATTACTTTCTGAATAGATACAGATAATTTTGCACAGTTGCGAGGAAGAGTGTTACCTTTCTTCTTCCAAATAAAACTTAAACTACTACATGAAAAAAATTAGTATATTCCGCAAGACTGTACCTAAAATAATATTTCACGGTAAAAAAAGACCAAAATATAAAACAGTTGGTCATTTTTTGCCACTTCAGTTCATTTATAGTTTATCAAACTTAATTACAAAAATGGCGATTTTACGAATGTACAAACATTTTGAGTGCAAACTTATCCCCTTTATTGAAACAGAAGTCATAAGAATATAACAATGGAGATAAAACCAT
Source organism: Megalonaias nervosa (assembly GCA_016617855.1). Taxonomy (NCBI): domain Eukaryota; kingdom Metazoa; phylum Mollusca; class Bivalvia; order Unionida; family Unionidae; genus Megalonaias; species Megalonaias nervosa. The sequence goes on along the minus strand of JAECUM010090592.1, from coordinate 37,573 downwards.
ATGATATGAAGTATTAATTTGTATTTCCTGATATTTAAGATAATCATATTTATATACTGTTGAGATTCAACTAAACTTGAATTTTTTCATGAGCTTAGTCTACATAACATCCATTGCCTGTAGAGACATTGTTATCATGACTTTTCTAAAACAAACTATAAAACTGACCTAGCTCCTCTTCTAAACTGCTGATGGAAACAGCAAAAACTGACGTATACATGTCCATAGCCAGATAGATAAATGGTAAATCTATTCAATGACATGCACAGCAAAGGCTTACAAATTGATATTGTTATCATGAATTTTCTAAAACTGACTATACAGCTGAAAATATTTTGCATTCTTTGCCTTGTGATACTTTTTGATGTGGATTTCCACCATAGAGTCAATCACACATATGTCCATTCCTAAATTTTGAAACAGCACTTAATGTTTGAAATTTGCTGCCAAAAGAAAGTAAAACTGGAATGAATTAATTTCCTTAAACATACCCAATACAGACCTGTGCTTTGAAATTGTAACAAGGAATATGGAGTCAACATAAAGCTGTACATCATTGATGTACAAACGTTACTATTATTAGTGTCTATTTTTATCTTTCAAATTCATCAATAGAAAACAATGGCATGAATCAAGATCTGCTGGTGCACTATTTGATGGCAGTCCCACAATATAATATGTCAACGTGGTACACTATATGATGGCAGCCCTACATTATAATATGTCAGCATGGTATGTATTATGGGGGAATCCATGTTTTACTGCCTTAACACTGATAGGATAATCCGTGTCGTACTTACATAATAATGATGGGGGAATGTGTCTTACTGCAATAACAATGAAGGGGGATTCTTTGTCTTAATGCCATAAAAAGGACGGAATTATTCATGTCTTTCTGCCATAGAAATTATGGGGAATCAATATCTTACTGCCATAACAGTGATGTGGGCAGGTGCGTCTTATTGCCATAACGATGATGGGTTGTCCATGTCTTCCTACCATAACAATAATAGAAGATCAATGTGTTACTGCCATATCAGTGCTATAATATAGTTCATTTCTGACTTAGCTGACCCGGGAACTGGAGGCCACATTTTCAAAAGCATCTCACATAAATGAAAATCCATACTGACTTCTGAGAGAGTGACAGATGTAAAGTGAAGTACTTTGCATTTCCTACATGTACAATGGAGAGAATTTTGGCATACGTCTATGTTACTTCCATGTGCTGTGGCTGAAATTTATTTGGCTATTGTGCTTGTGGAAATTGTACATCATTTAGGTATACACCTAAACATATGGCTGCTCAGATGCTCAAAAATCAACCGGAATTAGTTTAAATTACAGTATACAGAGCAGTTATTAAAATAGGAAAATAAATCTTGCCAGACTTGATGTAACAAGATACAGAGTTGGGATTTCGGATTTACAATAGAACACTTGATGGTGACACAGATACAATGTTTATTGATGTATGATTTTAATGAGAAAGAATATTGATAATACGTGCATGTATACGACCCAAATACTGGACAAATTAACTCCGCACGGACCTAAATACGCAACAAATATAAATACAAATGAATGACCTTACACAGCACAAGGACAAAGGTGAAAATTCACAGTAATTTCACACGATGAAAATAATTGGTGTTTTACTCAAATAGCAAAAATGATGTATTCACTCAACTAGTGAAATATCAGATTTGTTTTTACTCAAATAGTAAAATTATTAACTGATTGGACAGATATCGTACAAAAAATATATTTACACTCCCAAAACAATGGGTATAACAAAAACCCGTGAATACCACACTTGGCGACCAGTCACACCGGTCAATCAAGCAAGTATCATTATAGGTAGTCACCGACCACCATTTAATTCTTTGGTCAATCAAGCAATTAGCGCCCACCAATCCGGTCTGCAACGCCCAATCAGTTACTACTCGACCGGCAACACTGTTCACTCAGCTCTACAGCTGTTATGGTTAACTTCTATGGTTAGTTCTTGAGCTGGCACCACGTCGACCACGATCACCATGGATCACTCTGGTCAGCTGAAAATACATCTAACACCTTGTACTACTCATGACACGGCATATAGGATAAAATGTAATGACGTTATATACAGTAAGTTATGCAAATTACATTATCGGTACAATATTACAAAACAATAAACGGGTCCAGAAGTGAACCTGTGTCCGATAAGATTCCTTTGGTACTAAGCGTTTCTTAAGAAAATGCAACTTTATATTTCTAATAAAAATCTCTTGCTAAGTCGCAAACAAGAATAGAAAATATTTTTCCGTTATACCACGCAAGCCAAAGCTACATAGAAAATGTACCAAAATAAACGTGGTGGTACAATAGCTGTAACTTACAATATACAAAATAAATAATATACATAAGAAATTCATAAATTACATACCTCTACAGCTGAAGATGTGCAAGTCCCTAAGTTTTATTGGTGTGGTTACTCTCAGATTGACATCATTTGAGTAACCCCCTTGTGACAAAAGATAAATTATTTTATGTGTTCATGTTTTTTTCCATATGTGTGTGTTTCTTGTATTAATTTTATTAAATTTCGTTTTTATTAAATTTTGAGTAAGGGTTTGTACACCATTCAAATCTTTTATTTCTTCTAATATATCAAATTTCTGGAGTTGTTATTTAATTCATAATCATAGTTTTCTATAAGGCTAAAGTTTAATAAATACAAACTAAATTAAACTAATTCATATTTAATTTATATTAAGTATATTTTCATAGTTTTAATAAATATATATCTATTATACTGTTTCTGCTTTGCGCATAGTTTGTTTGAGATCTTAATTAGGCACGAGCAGCATTCACACTACGCTTTCGCGATCACGTGAACACTAGCTCAGGTGCCACGAGTTTCTTGTCTAATACATGAATGACAATTTTGATCGTAAATATAATATTAAGTGGCTATAGTTTGGTTACTAATAATTTAATAATTTAATAATAATTTATTAAAGTAATACGTGAATAATTGTTTAGTTTAGTAAATTTAATCGTAACCAGTGAATTTTGAACATTTAGCTATAATATTTATTGGTAAAGTTAAATTAATAATATTAAACTGTTTAATAAGTGTTCTTCGCATTTGTTTAAGTTGTTTAAACATTTCTGAATCATAAGTCCGTGTTCAAGTGCGTTAAGTCATCTTTTAATCCATACAGTATGGCGAGTGTCCTTTCTCCCTGGTCACAGGAAGGAGTCTCAATATCGCAATTTTTTCGATCTGTCCTTTCTCCCTGCTCAACAGGAAGGAGTCTCATCATCGCATATTGTATTCCATTTCTTTCGTATTTCATTAATTTCTTTTAATATTCTTGCTCCATGGCCTTAATTCAAAGTCCGTGTCGTTTCCGTTCGTTTGATTCTGCCTCTGTTTATCTGACATTTTGGAATTAGGGGGCTCCTGTACTGAGTAGATTGCTTACTGACAAGACGTTCCGTAATGTGAAGATATCACTTTACGCTGAGACATTTATATACATAAGATGTAGCAGTGTTAGATGTAAATCGGTTTTTCCCATCGAGAGCACTTCGCACGTGCGGCAGGGATGAACCGAACTCACTATTTCGAAATATTGCAAAATATACAAAAATCACCCTCGGATATCGTTGTACACAAACACGAAACCAGAGTACATGCTTTTAATAAATAGAGGGATTTATAAAATTCCGTGACTCTAGACAGTAAAAGTTATTTTAACAAAACCTAAGATATATTATGTATTTCTGAAATGGCCAGGATAACCAGTGAGGAGTCCCGGACGCAACGAGATGCAGTGAGTTACTGTATGCAAGCTATCGATAGTAAATTGTAACCAAAGACGTAAGTAGCTGTTTTAGCCAGATGTAGCCCAAAAAATAAATGTCTATTGTATATGTGTAAAGAAATCATTAATGCTTCGTGCAGCCTTGAGGATGGTCAAAGATGTGTTTTGTCAGTACCAAAGTCTCCTAAATTTCTTGTGTAAAAGAACACTGGCAGATACAGCAGGATTATCTGTTCATTTCTCGATTACTATGCTAATGTTATTTCGTGATCGAAATGCTTTCAAATAGTTGGGCAATATATGATTCTTTCAAATGACTTGTAGTAGTTATCTATTCATTACCTAACATTATCTCCTTGTAATTTTAGAGTACGTGCCGTTTTGTGAATTTAGCTGCAGGTATCTCTTAATTACATTGAATAATGCTAATTTTCTGACAGGTATCCCTATACTGGACGCATCTGATCAAGCCACTAAATACAATGGTAAATCATGTGCCATTAGTTAAGTAAACAGTTAACTTGAATCCCTCACAACACCTGTCTTTATATTGCATTTTGAACTGAACAATATTAATAGTAAATAAAACAAATGAGGTGAATGTTCATGGAAAGTCAATATTATTGCATCCGTATCTACCTTTTGATTGAACTTTTATTAATATACAAATACAATATCTCATATATATATATATATATATATATATATATATATATATATATATATATATATATATATATATATATATATATATATATATATATGCAAAGGGATACAGAATATTTACGTGGTTAAATAATATACCAGAGAGGTCTTTGAGGATGAGGATGAAAATCTGCAACATATTTTGTGAGCTTGAAAGACAAGGAAGTTTGCGTGATTTAGGCTACATTGTATGTTAATCAACTGAAGATGTTAGAGCATTTATTATTATTATTATTATTATTATTATTATTATTATTATTGATCTTGTTGTTGTTGATGATGATGTTGTTTAGCAATCTATTCAAACAAAACTGATTTATGATTTGAAGTGAGTTTTTACCTGCGTGTCTTTTATAACCCTTCCATCTACACACTCAAGTACACTTTCAGTTAACCGCTCCGGTGGCCTAGTGGTTAGAGCGTCCGCCTCGGATGCGGGAGGTCGTGGGTTCGATCCCCGGTCGAGTCATACCAAAAACGTACAAAAATGGTACTAACAGCTACCTCGCTTGACGCTCAGCATTAAGAGGTTAGTGTTAGTACTGGTCGGCCTGGTGTCAGGATAATGTGACTGGGTGGGACATCATGCTACATGTCTGCGGCATGATGCCCCAGTGCTAGACATCACTATAAACTGCCACACTGCAGACATCGTAGCGATATGACTGAAAAATTGTTAAAGCTACGTTAAAAATCATAATCACATCACATCACATCACACTTTCAGTTATTGCATTGTACGCCTGCTGCATATTGTTCATGTTTAGCTATAATACAGCGGGATCGGTGTACCAACACAAACGTATTATCTAGACATTATTAGTCTATAGACTTTGAAGGAGGCGGATCCCCTTTCCCCCAGCACGTAACAGTCAGATGGTTAAAATTATGCCCTGGAAAATTCAGGTTGTTCCTTCGCGCATACGTTTTGCGTATCTCTTTACGCCACCAACCCTTCCCCCCTCAGCGGACAAACCAGGATCAGCACCAGTTGTATAGTAGGCTGTAACAACCAAGACAAGTTACCTTTCAAATCGACAATGTAATTATATTAGTTGCTGGCATTATTTCCATCAAAGGGTAACGATATTCATCAGGGAAAAAATATTGACCCATACACTTCAGCAGCAGGCAGGGCGAACAGACAACTTGTGCTCCTGGCCTTATTTTACAAAAATAAAGGTTCCTACAGGGGCTGAAAAATAAGGTCAATAACGCTAAACCGAACCTCCTAACTTTTATTATTACCGTATAGTTTGAAAAAAACGGATAATAAATCATTTGGGTTAGCTCATTTTTATTATTTTATTTTTGACTTTTTTGTTTTTTATGTTATAATGCGTTTAGTTTACTTGCCTGGTCACTCAATTTTTGTCGGTCACCCTCCCTGCTGCTGTAATTTAAACAATTATTATAAATATTATTAATACTGGTCGTTATAGGAGAACCACATTCAGCTAGATTAGCACGAGAACGACTAGAAGCAATTAGGAAATATTTACCTGTTCGTGATGCTGTCAAGCAACAATTACAACAACGACAAGAATCTCATGTTGAATTTGAAGAGGATACAAAATAATTATTTAAACCTATTACAGAGACAACTAAACCTCTTCTTCCTGGTTTAGAGAAAATCGCTGAAGCAACCGAAAAAATAGCAGAAAGAACAAAACAGACAAAAAAACTTTTACGTGAGCTTCCAGCTGACATAGCTGCTGCTCAACCAATATCAACGACGCAAAAACAAAAAATTCTCTCAATGAGCAATGCTGAGCTACTTGACAAATTTACTGAGGAATTCACTGAGGTAATTAATAGCCTTAAAAACTTTGACCAATTATCCGAATTTGCTGCTACGAGTTTTGTTCAAAGAAATAAATTCTTAAAGCCTGATCATCAAAATGTCATTAAATCCCGTGAACAGTGGCAAAAAGTACTATACCGCATACGTGATGATGTTGAGCAAATTAAATCAGATGATATAATATACAGAGATTATAATAGGAATTTTAATTATTTCGTTAATTTAATAAAGGGAGAAGCAAGACAAGAAAGAGAAGAAAAAAGAATAGCAAAAAAAGAAACAGCAAAACAACTTAAAGAACAGAAAGAACAAGAGAAAGAAGAAAGAAGAATAGCAAAGGAGAAAGAAGCAGCAGCAAGACCAAAACGAAAATATACAAAAAGAACACAAGCTGCTCCTTCCCCTGAAACATTGGAATTACCAACACCATTACCACCATCACCACCACCATTATCATTACCAACACCATTACAACCAACACCGGGGCCCCGAGTGGCCGAGTGGTCTAAAGCGCTGAACGTTACGGATCACTGCCATCTCACCTCTGTCTGCGTAAGTTCGAGTCCAGGCTCGGCTAACGTGGGTACGTGAGAAAGCCTGCCAGTAGCTTCTCGTGGGTCGGTGGTTCTTCCCGGGATTTTCCAGGGTTCTTCCTCCACCATTAATACTGGCCGCCATGTATAGCCTATCTTGTGCTGAAAAATGGCGTTAAACCCTGTAACAACAACAACAACAACAACCAACACCAAAGGAAAAAGTAAAAGAATCAATATTTTGGTAGCCAGCCTCACAGAAAATTCTGGAAGAACAACAACTATCAGAAAAAATGATTAAAAAAGCGCTTGGTAAATTATCAGTAAAAAAAAAAGTAAGAGAGAATTTTAGAGCGGAGGGGGATATTTATGGTATAAATCTAATGAATAAAGAAATATTACAAATTAAAAATGATTTAATAAAAAGAGGATTATTTTCAGATCATCTTAATGTACATTTTGATGTTCATGAACCTTTACATGTAGTAGAAGGAAAATTAAAAAAATTAAGTGAAGAGGGATATTACTTTAAGAAGGAAGGAAAAGGTTTCTCTACTGGAGGTGATTTTACTTTATGTCCAAATAACATTCTCAATGACGTTGAACGTCTCGAAATACTAATCGGAGGAAAACGAGCTGGTAATAATTCTCCAGAAATAATTAATGAAGCGGCCGATATTTGCAGACGGTTATTTACAGGAGGTATCATGGACGTTGATGTTTATCAGTCTCTTATTAATGAAATTGCCGATGACTACTACAGTAACTAAGTACGTAATTAAATACAATTACTATAATAAAATGATCGTACACGGTACTCAACGTGGACCAACTATGGTCAGGGTAATAAACTCACGATTACCAGTATACAAGACAACCTACGGAGATGGACTAGGTGATGTTATTCAGGGTCTATTTAGAAGGATAGCCCCAAAAGCAATACCGATCGCAAAGCAACTGGGTATGAAAGCTATTGATGTTGTTCGTGAAAAAGGTGTTAGTGCTATGGGTAATCTCTCTGGTAAAGCATTTTCAGCGATCAAAGATAGGCTAGCACGATTAATACGACGAAAACCTCAACCACCAGTAAAATTACCTAGTACGGAAATAATGCCTGCAAATGTCAGTAAAATAATAAATCAAGTTGCTAATCAAAAACTAGCAGAGTTGGCTGATGTACCAATGTCAGAAAAAGAAAAAAATATAACCGCTAGTCTGATAGCAGGAAGTGGTCTTCGAGTTAGACGATAGTAATTATAATAAATATGTTTAAGCGCATATCTGATCCCGCATTCGACATGGACGCACCAGTACTCAAAGATGAGTCTGTGCGTGATTATCAATATTATTCTTATGACGCTCGAATTCCAGATCAGCGTGGACGAATTGAACTACAAGTTCAGGATACAAGTAGGTATTTCCTACCCGCTGAGGCTTTTATTGAAGTAGAAGGTGAAATTTTAAATAACGCTGCTCCTGCAGCACCAGTAGTATATGGAGACGAAGTTAGTGTCGGTTTTGTTAATTATGGTATTATGGCGTTATTTGATAGCGCAACGTACATGATTAACGGTAAAAATATTGAATCAATTCAGAAGGACGTTGATGTTGCTACAACGATATTAGGTCTTGCAAGATACAGCGACGATTATTCAAGATCAGCTGGTCCATCTATGATGTTTGTAAAAGATACAACTGATTCTCCAGAGTATCAACAATATGAAATAGGACAACCAAGAAATTTTGCCAGAAACGCCAACGCTGATGTACAAAATATGAGTATTAATGTAGATCCAGATTTTAACTTAGGATTTAGATCACGTCGAGCAATGTTGCGTGGTGGAAGAAGAGCATTTTCATGTGCCATTCCACTATCACATATCTTTGGATTCTGTAGAAATGTCAGAAAAGTTATTTTTGGAGCCAAACATACGGTTGTACTCGTACGAAAAGCAACTGACAATGATGCAATATGGAGATTTATTGGTGATGCTGGTAGAGTAATTCTGACAAAACTTTCATTATGGATGCCGGTGATGACTCCAACAGTACCTGAAGAAGATCGGTCACTTGCTTTTATGAGTCAAGGTGGTAAATCAGCATTATCGTGGTTAACAATGACCACAGATGTTATCCAGAGTAATATTAATGCTTTATTTACATGGCAAATAGCTTCTCAGCAAGGTGTTTCTGCGCCACGACATATATTTATTGCATTTCAAGATGCTGCACGGGTGGATAATCAACTACGTAGTATTATGATATTTGACAATCTTGGTGTTTCCGAGGTTTCTTTAAGAATAAATGGACATCAAGAACCATCCGAGGATATATTACTGAATTTCGAGCAAAATCATGTAGCACGTGCATATCATCAATTGATGACGTTCATGGGCCGTGATCAAAATATTGATACTGGTTTACAAATATCACAGTTAGATTTTACAACCCTATATCCAATTTATTACTTTTCGCTCGGACATTTAGATTTAACCAGACAGTCAGTAGTCGATATACATTTTCGAGCTCGTGTGACAATAGGAGCTATTGCCAATTACAGAGCAATTGCTGTCATACTCAGCGATAAATCAATGTTACTTGAAGGTGTTGGTGGACGAAGGAGAGTCGTTGATGCCCCATTACAAAACATGTAATTAGATCGTTTATGAATATTATAATGTCGTATAATCACGTTAGTGTTAGTCTGACTCATGGTCAGATTAAAAGGATACAATCAGCATCAAAAAATAACTGTGGATTAAAAATATTGCTAAAGAAAGAGCAGATGAGCGGTTCAAATAAATTATCTCTTACAGAACGTCAGCTCAGGCATTTCAATGAAGCCAAAAAATCAAATAAAGGTACAAAACTTAATCTTTCTGCGGATGCCATTAAAGACATCATTAAGACGGGTGGTATATTTCCACTTCTTGCTGCTACACCAGCATTAATAGCCGCTGCAGCCCAAGCTGTTGCAAAAGCAGTTGCATTAGGCGCTGTTGGAACCGCTGCTGGAATGGCATTAAAGAAAGCAACAGGAAAGGGAATCAAAAAAAAGGGAAGGGGCCTAAGATTACCAGGGACTCCACATTCATGGTACGGAAAGGGCCTAAGATTACCAGGGACAGTTTACTGATATCTCCTATGTCCAATTTTGATTTACTAGATGCTGCTAAAAAAATTAAAAATAAAAAATTTTAGAGGAGTTTTCATGCGTGATCAATTACCAAAACAACCAAATAATATTGAAACGGGTATTATTAATCTCGATGAAAATTCTGGTCCAGGCACGCATTGGGTCGCTTATGCAATAGATCCACGTGGAATTATTTATTTTGATTCATATGGACTAGCTCCACCAAAAGAATTCTTAAAGTATATTAGCGGCTATCAAAGTACTCCAATATGGTATTCAACGTTTCCAACACAAACATTAACTGATCCACCAATATGTGGTCGAGAAGTACTTAACGTACTTGATGCTGTATCAAAATCAACAAAACCACCCCACAAAGTTGTACATGAATATACTACGACGTCACATTTAAACAGACATTAGTAATATAATGGTAGATATTTATGGAAGATATTCTCGTGGTAAAGGTCATCAGCAAGCTGATTTATCTAAATACGCAACTCTCGATCAGCTCAGAAATGAAATTGATGATTTATTAAATATAACCAGTGTGGATCAAAATGAAGTAGTCGTTTTTCAGGATAAAGAAGGACGATTAAAAACTAGTAATATACAACTACCAGATGTACTTATACGAGTTCCCACCGCGGTTGTTAATAATATAGTTACTTTTATTGATCAGGGTAAAATACAAGATTCCGGTACGTCAGTCAGCGATTATATTAAGAAAGCTGGTGATTCATTTACAGGTAACATTATTATGAATCAAAATAAAATTATAGGTCTTGGAAACCCAACCGCAGATGCAGACGCCGCAACAAAGAAATACGTCGACGATCAAGAATCTAAGTACGTATTGGTCAACGGCGGTATAATGCGTGCATTTCTCAACATGAATAATAATGGTATTAATAATCTTAGAACACCAGAATATGATTTTGATGCTGTAACAAAAAAGTATGTTGATGATAAGGAAATTCCTATTTCAACTTCGTTAAAAACAATCGGTGATGAAATTACTACACTTAGTGCTAATTTTTCTAGACACGTAGAAACGTTCTTAAATTTTCGTAGAAATATAAACAAAACCATTAAAGATTTTTTTGGGGAACAACCAACCGTTGACATAAAACTCTCCGACGTTAACATGAAACTCAATGATATTGTCAGTGGAATACCTAATATTGTTCAAAAACTAATCTGATTAAAATTCCACATGGACAAATTAAAAATATCGTATATACAGTAGCATCAGGATCATCAACATGGACACCACAAAATAACACACTTGAACATACCGCAGAAGTAACTGGGTTATACAGGTTATCTATGTACGGTTCGGAAATTATTGCGGCAACTTCATTATCACCGAATGTATATCATAATCCTCTATTGGTGATGCTAACCAAGAACATCAAAGAAATCTTTACGCTGATATCAACGGAAATGCCTCCGAGACGTTACTGGTGGTGCCTAGAATTCGTAGCTGAAACTTAATTAAATGACGTTGTTAGTATAATGGATCAAACTCAGTCTCGCATCGACGTTCAACGTTACAGATGCAATCAGGTATGTGAGCGTCTCACTAAACTAAATAATTTTATCGACTATTATAACACGAAAATAAAAAAATACAAAAGACGTATAGTTGTCATCGATGTAGTTGTTTACTCGGTTTCTGCTGTTATTGCTGGAACAGGATTATTATTATTATCAATGTTGACGATGACAGCACCTACTGTTATAACCATTATTGTTTCAGCATCAACGACTATTGCTGGTGTTCTAGGTATTATAGCCAAAAAGATAGATACTTGTACAAATGCTAAATTGCACGATTATATGATTAAATTACATACAGTGGCAGAGGCATGTTCTAAACTATCTTTGTACGTTTCTTCGTGTGTCAGTGATGGTGAAATATCCGATACTGAATTTGCTATGATTATGAAAACCTATGATGACGCATTTAAGGTGATCGCTAATGATTTTAATGAATTAAATAACAACAATAATAATAATGACAGACAGGGAGTTACTTCAGCAGATCGTTACTAATACGACTCCGTCAAAAACTACTATGATATCGTTAAGTTCGACCAATCCTGAGTTTAGTGTCAATTTTCCAACATCAATTCCTGCAAAAGAAATAGCATTAGCACAGTTACGGGTTTATTATAGCTGGCCAAATATTAGATCAAAACCATTTGGTGGACTACAGCCAAACAATTCATTAGTATTCGCTAATAAAAATAAACCAGATGGAACTCCTGATTGGCAAGTAGTTGGAATTCCAACGGGTAGTTATCAAATAGAACAGATTAATGATGAATTCCAACGCAGAATTAAATCTATTACAGGAAAAGAATCAAAAATAGCAATTACTGTCTACGAACCGACATTATCAGCGGTTATTGAAATAAATTCCCCTGATTATGCCGTGGATATTTATCAAAGTTCGATTAGATCAGTATTAGGTTGGCCTGAAGATCCACCGGTTTATCAAGGACCACCAGAACCACAGAGATCTGATTTCGTCATAGATGTTAAAAAATTTATACAACTTCCAGAATATCGAAAAACTTATCCGTTTATAGAGACTCCGGATGCTTATCGTGGTTATGCACAGCATACTCATTATATAGATTTCGTTCGGGGTAAAGGTACAACAAGAATAGCAACAATTAATATTGAAGAAATTAACTCAAAATCAAGACCAATTAAATCTGAACACGGACGTGTACTTAATGATCTAAGAAATTTATTTTCCAGCATCAGCACTTCCTACAACGATGACTTAAAAAATCAAATAATTGAAACAATGCAACATTTGAATCAGGTTGCATCAGACTTAGAATATGTAAATAAGGCTATCGTTGACAGAGAAAAAACATTAAACGTACCGGCAGATAGATTTCATAGTACTTACATAGTTAATGAAGATGAACCTATTCAGCGTGTAAGCTATAAACACTTATTTAAAACAGTATTTCTTAAATATTATGGAATCACAGAAGAACAGCTACCAACATTTGTAATTCCCGGATTTAACTCTGAAGAGCTAAAGAAGTCAGTTAATGATCTTATTGATAAACATTTTAAAAGAATATGTGATTCATGGAAAAAATTAATACCTACACCAACTATTCTTAAATATAATAATGATCCACATGGTGGAGGCCGCCATATCTCACCTGGTATTGTTAATATAACATCTACGATCGCGGTCAATCTAGTATGTGACGTAATTGATGACAGCTATCAAGTAGATCTTTCAAAATCTAACCAGGCCCAACAGGGGTATATACTATATACATTCAGTCCTAAAGATCCGCCTGGGTGGTTAATTGTATCTGAACCAATTAACCCAATTTATTTACGAGTTCATAATCCATTTCTGACAAGAATAAATTTCAAACTCACCGACCAGGCAGGAAACATTTTGGATCTAAGACAAGAATCTCTTAATATTAATTTGTATATACGCTCGTAGAACGTCCGATTAAATAATCAGGGGCTGATTAGTAAATACATGAATAATAATCAATTTCTATGATTAAAGTAATTGTATATATAATAAAGCGATATAACTCGGCTATCTCTCTCTGCGGAGTAAATTAAATGATTATTTCCCTTACTACTACGTCGTTACCTGTACAAACCCAGTTGTATATACGTGTATAGCGTATTAGTCCGTCTGTCTGTTACCTTAACGAACTATAACTTATACGTGCAAATTATTTTATGAATTTTGAAAAACTGAAGTACAGTTCTATATTTCTATTAGTAATACAAGTTCTGTGAGACAGCACAAATATTTTATATATACTTAAATTCAACTGTATTATTGATAAGAGCGCGATGGCCGAAATGGTAAGACGGTTGGACGTAGATCGAAGTTGTGCAGACTCTCGTGTGTTCGAGTCTCCAAAAATGCTAAAGATATATTATCTTGCATTTGGCGACTGATACTATTTAATTGGGGGAACCCGGAGAATTTCCTCGATATCCAACAGACAAAATACACTCTCCTATCATACACCCTTGAGGGGTGTACCTTTTACACTCCCGGGGTTTTGTATGGGAGGAGAGTGTACAAAATCTGTTGGACGTAGACAAGATTCCCCCGTCATCACCATTTGTATATATTTCATAACCATACAATCATATATCATTAGGATAAGTTTATGTGTTTGTGCCGTCCATTAGGATAAGTTTAGGATAAGTTTATGTGTTGTGTTTGTGTCGTCAATAAAAATTACGGATCACCCTCTGAACTTTCTAGGATGTTGTTTGACAACCTAGGAGTTCATATGGGGGTTGAGTCTGTATAAATGTGTTTCGTCTAATTTCGAATATCCTCTGAGCTTTCTAGGATGTTGTTTGACAACCTGGGAGTTCACATGGGGATATTTCAAATGCCCCTGAGCTTGCTAGAATGTTGTTTGGCAATCTAGGAGCTCATATGGGGTTGTGTTGTGATTATATGTTTTGTGAATATTTTTTATTTTAAAGAAATATTTATTATATAATGAACCAAGAAAACATTAATGATATTATTTCTGCTATTAAAACATAACGGAATAAATCTATCTGATAATCTTGATCCTGAAAAAATATTATGCGATTATGAAATATTAAAACAAAGAAAAACTGACAATAAATACACATTACCATCCAATTATAAATTCGTAAAATCAATTTATCAGTCTATGCTTGAATCATTGGGGGTGGTAAATGAAAAGCAGGTAAAGCTATTTGCGCCTCTTGCACGTTCGATCGAAAATATCAGATCCGAACTATCTCGTGAATACAAGAAAAAGAAGATCGTGGATAATCGTGTAATGCAGTTAAAAAAGATTATGTTATTTGATTCTGTCAAAAGTGAAAGTGACACTGAGAGCAGCGACGGTGAAGGTACCCATAGCAAAATATAGAGTCAAACTATATACAATTTATTTATTAGGAAGACAGAGTTAGATATATTCAAATATTATATGCTGATTATATGTTTTCGAAAATGCAGATCTGTATGTTTTATTTGCGACAAATTGTACTGAAGGCATGCAAATACCAAAATATCTGGCAGCTGCATTCATTGATTCAAAAATTATTTCTTGGTCTGTTTCTGTATTTATAGATTTAATAGCTCTCTTTCCGAATACTTTACATTTTCCAGTATTTCCACGTGCAATATTCTGACTTTGTGTAATAGCCTGCAGGTTAGATAACCGATTATTTTTGGGATCTCCATCAATGTGATCAACTATAAGTCCATCTTTAATGATCCCAAAATAACATTCGTAGATGAATCTACTTGATAAATAATATTTTTTTCCTCCAACACTAAATCTAAAATAACCACGATTATTAAGACTACCGACTGGTTTTTTCAATCTACAGTGTCTGATTACACCATCTCGAGACGCTTCATAATTTGTATATACTGGATGTTTAACAAATTCGTTTTGCTCATAGTACTCAATTTTCAATTTTCTTATAATATTATTGTCGATCATTTCATCATAAGTCTGATTTGTCTGAGTCATTTTTATATAATAATATTATTTGTCTAAATCATTGTTTTGAAATCTGGCCAGATAATCTTCTACGGTTTGTATAGGAGATTTACCTGACGATGTATTATTTTTTTTGTCATAATATCGTTTTAATTCTCTATATTTTTTTCCGCCACATTTTAAACACAATTGAGTTTTTCCTCTGACTCCAACACCACATTGCACACATGGTATTGGTCCTGTACTTCCATTTTTGATACTTTGTGCATGATATCCGCAATATTCATTCACGCACGATTTATTACAAGGAGAAGTATATCCAATTTTGAGCCAAGCACATTTGTTTTTTGTTTCAAGCATTATATATATATACTAAAATTTTAATTTAAATGTTTGTTTTAATTATATGGAGGAATTATCCATGATTAAACCTAAAAGAGCCAGATTCGATTTTGACAGACTATCAGAATATAAATTTAGTACTTTGATGCAAGATCTAGCTTTAACAAATGAGGATGTAACCGAACGTATTCGTGAAGCAAAAAATGAATTTCGTGACGATGGCGCTGTTCATGTATGGTCAACATTCAGAGTCGGAAATGTTACTAATATGATGAATGATGAACGAGGAAAAGTAATTATTAATCACCTTGATGATCAAAAATATTTTATTTTAATAAAATTTATTGTAAATACAGAAGAAGATATTTGGATTATTCGTGATAAGCGCGATCCAGTCCGTGTGCAGTCAGGAAATAGTATTGTTCTCTTAAATAATAAATCTAAACCCGGAATACTGACTGGTATTGATAAGGTATATTATGAACGTGCATATCCAGTTACTGCAGTTGTATATGCAATATATCCGCTTAATAATAAACCTGACGTCGGGGATCTAAAGCCTATGAAACTGTCAGAGTCAAGAATAAACTGTGTAGCTGAACGAGTTACAGCACATTTTACAAACGCGATACGTGGTAATGGTTTAACAGATTTACGACGTAAAAAAATAAATACATGGGCAGAATCAGTTAAAGATACCGGAGCGTCTATCAAAGATGTCGCTGAACTAGAAAAGAAATTAACATTCCCAATAACAGTAAAAACGCTGACAGGAGAGATTTTATATAAACCAAAATATGAATCAAGAGGAGCTCCAATAGATATTATTGATCATAATTCGCACGCATGGACCTCAGCAGTAACAATATTTCCAGGAAATAGAACGGTTAAATTTTATGATGGACATATATTTGATTTTATCAAAAATATCAGTAAAAGTGACCCTGTATCCGTTTGGTTATTTCAAAGTTCAGAATATGATCATTACGATCAATTTGTACGGCCTAATGGTGATATTTCCCGTATAGAATCTCTTAATGTAGAAATGGAAAATCTTGCGCTGAAGTATACTTCAGACGATGTCAAAGTTAGACTATTATTAAATAATTGTTTTACAGTTCCATCTGTAGCGGCTCATTTCGCTCAGGAGAAAAATTTATGGAAACCAACACGATCGGAATTTCTTGAAAATATCCATAAAAGCTGCGTAGAATATGGACACGGAGGGTTATGGAATACTAAATATAAGTGTAATGACGTTATTTCCGTTGATATGGTAGCGTGTTATCCTGGAAGTTTTCTTGGATACGGAGAATGTTCTAAATACTTTAAGATATTCGGACATCCATCACACGAGATGACCAGGGTTGCGATAAATGGACATTTACCAGATTTTGATCTAACAGGATTTGCTCATGTAGAATCATTCGAGTTTGCAGAAAATCTCCATCCGATTACTTATGTTTGGTTTGGAAGACATTTTTCAGAAAAATGTCGGGTTCCAATAGTACTATTGCGATATATACTTGATGTTGGAATTTTAATATCTTTACAGGTGAGTGAGGCGATTATATCGTATAGTCCACAGAAGCAAGTTTGGTTACCAGAACCAAATAGATTTAACATTGATGATGCCAGGAAAGAATTTCCTGATCTTAATGAAGATGATATTATTAAAATTACTAATAATATACGTAAATGCAGAGACGAGCATGATGAAAAACTTGCAAAAGATCTTGGTAGAAAGATAATTGGTAAATTTACTCAAGGAGGAGCCTATGATTATAAAAGACACTGTACAAGATTAATTATGGACGATGCTGAACTCGATTTTATAACAGCTGATACAACAGAAAAAAATACATTTATAAATCGGAGTAATGCTTATTTGTCAGACGGAATCAAACTAGGTACAATTGTGAGTTATCTTGATGGTGACTCACCACAATTTACTCATTTAAGATCATCTATGTTGGCATATGTTTCTATAAATCTACTGTCTATGATAAATAGATTTCCTCGTGATGCTGTCAGAGTCGCAACGGATTCGTTCTACATAAATAAAAAAATATACGGATTTATTAAAACCGCTACTTGGTAATGGTGAATGGGGATCATGGAGAATAAAACAGGAAAATATACTTAGCTATTCTGAATCTGCCGACGTTGAAATTAAGGAAATATATCACAAAAATAATAATAAAATATCAAAGTCATCAGCACCATCTGTATATGATCCTGTGGCTAGATATAAAACCGTTTATCTTAATGGGTGTGGAGGGTCAGGTAAAACAACGCGCGTGATTAAATTATTCATGAATAATAATTCGGATATAATTGTTTTGACACCGACACATAAACTCGCCAGAGAAATAAAAGAGCGAGGAGTAAAATCGTGTACATATCATAGTTTCTTTAGATGGTGTGGAGACACATGGACTCCTGAGCGAATGGGTGAGAAATATATACCTAAATATATTATATGGGACGAGGTATGCACGGTGTCGTTAGAAATATTAAAAACATTTCTTGAATGGCTATTGACGAAGAATACTGCTATAATAATGTGCGGTGATCATGGTCAACCACCACCTTTTATTGGACAGTCTCCACATGAATGGCTGAAGAATAACGTAGATTATTACGAGGAAATAAATGATGACTATAGAGCTATTGATGAACCGCTGAAGGAGTTTAAAAGGTTAATTAGACTTCAGCCAGACAGAGTACAATGTGAAATAATGCGAGGAGTAATTCCAGAGACTTCTATGAATGATTTTCTAAATTTATGGAATCCCGCTGATTTAATAGTTGCAAGTAGAAAGATAGTTCGTGATGAACTACAGGATAAATTATTTCTGTTACATAAAGAAAAGTTTTCAGATCTACCTGTACCTTTGTGTTATCGCCCAGCAGATACAGTAGTAAGATAAAAGGCCGATTCTAGCGCAAGACCTCTTTCCACCCCCTCCCCACTCTCAGAACAAATACAAATTACTTTCTCAGAGACCCTAAAACTCCCACCCCAAACGATTTTTTTAATTTTTTCTCAAAACCAAGAGGCCGATTCTAGCGCAGATATAATCCTATACTTTTTACACTAATATATTACATGTGTACCTAACAGATGTTGCCTAGCCTGCCTAGCCTTTTGTAATGTAGTATAAAAAATCAATATCTTCATAGAAACCGAGCCAGGTATCTAACAGATGTTACCTAGCCTTATGCAAGTAGTATAAAAAATCAATATCTCTATAGAAACCGAGCCAGGTAACTGCTTAGTCACGTCATGCGGTGATGTGTTAAACTAAATCACGTGATTTTCTAGAATCAGGTAGAAGATTGGGGATTCTATAATACTCAATCACGTGATTTTCTAGAATCAGGTAGAAGATTGGGAATTTTCCAGAATCTCAATCACGTGATTGTCTAGAACAGCAGTATATAAGGCAGGTAAAATTTCCTTCTGAGGCACTTTCAAGAGGACGTCTTCACCGAGCGGAATCAAGTAAGTGATATTATTTTATACCTCATCACCAATTATCAATGTTTCTACTGTTGAAATTAGAAATATTTCATCATCACGATAGTAGAGACTAAACTTTACTTTACCGCTCACACAGCGACGAGACTCAAATAAATCTTTTATTTGTGGTTCGTTAAGAGGATATTTTTTGTCGATAAAATATACTTTTGATCTATCAAGATCGATTGTAAGTTTAGTATATTTTTGTTGGCTGATCGGATTGTGAAGGTTTTTAAATTCCGCTAACAACTTCTGACTCAATTGTTCAAGGTAATTGAAATACTCGCTGTCATCAGATCTGGTAAGAGAAAGTTTTAGCTTGTCACGAACTGCGGTAAAACATATACCTGATGTTTCATTATTAATTTCAACTGTCAACTGTTTGCCGTTCATCATTAGATATTTGATCTTGCTATTGTAACTGTTTGTGACTGTCAAATTTTCAAACATTATTTCTAAAGTTTAGATAAAATTTCATACCTTAGTCATCGAATATAATATCGAGTATAGATCTATCATCAAAACAATAACCAAGTGCAAATGTATCTACTCCGTTTTCACAATAACGTTTGTCATCAAAATTACTCAATCCGCGTATGATAATGACATCTGTTTCGAGTTTATGATGATTCGTTCGAATAGCCATTGCTCTTATAAAACTAACACCGCCGTCAAGCGCGTACTTGTAATCATCAAATTTCATAAACTTTTTAACAAAATCGCGAGGCAGACCTTTTGCTTTTTTCGTTATTTTATTATTGTCTAGCAATACCACGTACATTTTACTGCGTAATCCAATAAAATATTTGATGATGCTCGAGTTCATTTCATCTTTGAACTTACCAATAACCTTTTTATTTGTATCGTCATGAAATTTACTGTCACGTGGGTAATCAGAAAGATCAAACAGATGTCGATTATCGTATATATCCTGATAGACGTCCTCACATTCGATTTCATACACGAGCGAGTCGGTATCAGTAAACAATAGTCTACTTGACGGCCATGATTTTTAACAAAATTATAATGAAAATCGTACATGAGCCACTTTGATAAATCTAACACGGAAGCTCCAACGTAAATTGGCTTGTTTAGTTTTAGATTTGTTTTTCTTCTTTGTATTGCAACAAGATTTTCATTAAAAATTTTCATGCTAACAAAATCATCGTCTGACACAAGTTTGTTTCTGCGATTGATATCATTAACTAGCTCGATATTTACGCGTTTCCTAATATTTTCCATCGTCTTACCAAAAACGGAATTGTTCATGAGCTTAAAGAAGTTTTTTTCAAAATCAGTTTTTGCTACAGCTCTTCTTGAAGTGTTTGAGTTAATATAACCTTTCATCCACGGCGACTGATTAAACTTTAAAACTCTATGAACTTTTCTCAGCACAAGACCAGCATCTACTGCTTGTTTTAAAACTTTGTAATGCAAAACATAATTACGTTTATTAAACAAATTTGGTACTAATTTTTTTACCATAGAATTTTGTCTTGGTGATGCTATTGCTTGTTGTTCTTCAGATAATAAACTATAATCTATTATCATCGATTCCGCACAGAAAGGATAATCGTTATGTAGATTGTGAAGCGAAATAGGATAATCTAGATCAACTTCAACGAAATACGAGACATCGTTGGGTATCTTTTTTTTCTGTTTCCAATAGAAATCGATCGGCTGTGATCCAACGAAATCCACCAAAAGGCATTGGTTCTGCCATCGAATACCCGTACAAATTATTGCAATCTAGATAAACTATATACTTCGAAGGAAGCTTGGGATCGTACTTTTTTAGGTACTTGTTGTTTGCTTCAGCATATTTCTTCGTTATCACGCTAATACCGCCTCTGATACCTTTTTCGATAAAATTGAACATATCAATGTCAGTCAGTAATTCTAACCTTATTTTACTAAACTTTAACAGAGCGTCCCACGACAGCCGGGGAGCAGAATAATACCAACAAGGATCTAGTCCGTAATTGTTATAACTCACTTTTCGAAAACATTCAAATACGTCCGCCAGCAATAAGACGTCAGTTTTTAGATACAAATCATGATAATCTCCAAACGTCTTACAATCAAATTCTTTCCAGATATCTTGTGCATATTTGTACTCATCATTGGTTATATTTTCATTTTTAAGTTGTGAGTAAAATTTGTCCTTGTCAGGTAGCGAAGTTTCATCAAATTTACTCCAATCATCGAGATACTCGTACGGAAATACTCCTTTTTTAGTCAGTAGATTAAATTTATCACCAAAACAATCTTGTAAGTTATCAAACTCGCTACAACCTTTTACCAGCTCATCCAATGATGCTGCCATAAACTGCAGGCTGTCAATAAAACGCAACTTACCTAGCGTAACTGACATATACTTTTCAAAATTATTTGGTATGCACTTGATTATGTTATCAAGTTTTAAACGAGATTTTACGTCAGAATCACCAAAAGCTTCTACGATAATGTGGCTATCGTATCCTCGAAAGTTGTGAAGAATAACTGGAATAAAATCTGGAGCATGAAATTTTAAATTACATTGATCATGAGCCTGCTCCACGGTACTGTCCGGTCAAATGACAATGGTCATGTACTTTTTTGTTATCGTCAAAAGCTTTTTCACAAATATGACAAAATTTCGCTTGCTCGTGATCAGATTCTTGTTGAGACGTCAGTTTCATCATTGGAGTTACTCTTTTCAAACGATAAAATATATTATCAACTTCGCTAATCAACCGCTTGAGAAGCCAGACAGCTGGATTTTTACCGCGATATAATTTAATTGGTTTAGATAATCTCGAATCAACGCAACAAACTATCTTATACGCTACTCCGCACGGAACATGATTTTGAGTTTTTCTTGTACTCGATTGGCCAGGATTATTTTCTGCGCCAAGTACAGGCTGAAGTAAGCATTCGAAATCAGCGTATATGACGAAAGGAATTTTTAGTTTGTGATTGTGATTGACAAACTGTAATAAACTATTTTCTTTGGACGGCATCGTTATTCGTTGTACGTCACTACAGTACTGCAAATGCTTTTGTAATTTTTCATTGTCATTACAACCGTGCAAGCAGCGATAACAAAAGAACGTTTTCTTCTTTCGTTTATTATACTGTCCGCCAACTAGTCCATTGAAGTTTTTGATCCAAACGTAATGATTTCTATAAAACAGTAAGTTTATAGTCGATTGTGAAGCTTTTTCTGAAATATACCTAGGATAGACGTTTTCTTTTTCATCTAGTCCGAAAACGTTGATCGAAACATTATTTTGCTTTTCAAACCTTGGTATTTGATTTTCTGCCACTGGAAAGTCAGTACCCTTAAAATTTAATTTTGACACGTGACTAATATACTTGTCAACACGATCAGCATTTTTTTCTGCTGGAAATAGCGCAGAAAGAACAGCCCACTGAAAACATCTGTTATCAACGTTCTTTACGTTTATACAGCATTTTTTATTTTTTATTTTTGGTGGCAAATCAATATACGAACTACCGCGTAATACGTTATATTTTATTGTGTGAAATAAAATTTCCTTGATCATTTCAAACTTCCAACCCGAACCCGATTCGGTATATTCTTCTACCTTTTTCCAAATTTCTTGGTGTATTTCATCAGCTAGTGACAAAAGATCAGTCCCAAGCAAAACACGCCTTGATTTTGCATTAATGTAAGGGTCTGCGATTTCCTTGTCAGTCGATTTCTCTGTCACGAGTAGCTTTGAAAATATAACGTGATATTGCACTAATATTCTTAGACCCTTATGTTTTTCAAGTTCACGTTTTACAGTTGGCTCTAGCAGGTGGTAAAGATTTGTTGCAGTAAAATTTACCAGTACGATTTGTTTATCAAACCGATAACTGTTGTCGAATCCTGTAAAGGCAGTCGCTATTTTTTCAGGTTCTCCCATAAGACTCTTCTTGGCTATATCACGTAATTTCAGCATTGCTATATAATAGTGTAATATTATGTGTCTAATTGATTGTTCGATCGATAACTCACTGCACGCCAGCTGAACAAACAATCAGAGATATAAAATCCTTATAGTATAATGACACAAAATCTGAGATACATTCGATTGACAGCAGAGGAGCAAGAAGAATATCATGTTCATCCGAAGTATAACTTTTACGCTGGAAATGCACTTGGTTCGGTTATTAACATAAAATCTGGAAAATCTATAGGAAAACCAACACCAGCGGGTTATAAGATTAGTGTAAAGGGAGATAATGCTGAGAGAACGGAAATGTTTAGAAAAGATTTTATTTATACTTTGTTCTGCGATGATATTCCAGAAGGACAAAGAGTCTATAGAGTAAATGGCTCGATTACTGATGACAATATTGAAAACATATCTTTACAAGATGAGTTTCAACGTCATAAAGTATTTGATTTATACGAAGCAAATGATAAGGGAATTATGCGACATATAAGGACAAAAAAAGTTCTTGGAAATTTGAATAACATGGGGTATCTCATATTAACTGTCAGAGGAACACTAACAGATCGAGTTCATTATCAGTCTCATCGTTTTGTTTATGAGACGTTTAACGGACCTATACCCGATGGTCTTGTGATTAATCATATCAATAACGTAAAAACTGATAATCGAATAGAAAATTTGGAAATAGTTACCCAGCAGGAAAATGTGAGAAAAGGACGAGGTGGTGGTATTAATTTTAGATATCCTGCAAAACCTGTTGTTTCGTTGAATCTCAAAACAGATGAGGAGATCAAATTTAAATCGATTTCAGCTGTGGCAAAACACTATAAGATAAATCCTAGGGCAGTAAAATTTGTTGCCGATAGAATAACAGGATCAGCTTTTTCAAGTGAATACGATGCCAGGATTGTTTTTAGATATGATGATTAATAATATTTCGTAATTCTGTCTTAGTAAGACAGCTATGTGCAAATGCCATAATATCATCGCGATCAAATTTTAATGTTATAAAAGCATTTTTATTAAGTTTATTTTTTTCTGCTACTGTTAGTAATATTTTATGAGAATCACCTTGCGTAACAATAACGTCAACGAAATATGCACTATAACCCGACAGACATTTTCTTACCGCTTCGGCTAGTTCCTTGTAATTTAATATATTAACCTTTTGATGATATTTTACCTCGTCAGTCATATCTATAACAATAAATTAGATAAAAGTATATTATAATATGAACTTGATGAAACGACTTGCTGAAATATATGCGGAAGATACAATCGCAGACAATGTTAAAATCACTGGCGATAAAGTTGTAGACAATGTTACAATCTCTACCGATATAATAAACAAATCTGCTAGTTATAGCGAAGATGATATTTTGTACAACAACGAGTCTGACGATGATGATGAAATAGTCACCGTCGCTGACAGAAAAAATTACAGCAGACCAACAACTGGACGATATAATGTTAAGTATCACATTGCTAAAAAAATAATAAAATTTAACTTTACTGTCGCCGAACAACAGATATTTTGGCAGCTTATCAGGCCGTTTTTAAATCTAAAAATAACTGATCAGCGAAGGAGTATAAAATACGATTTTATTTTTGTTAAGATATTTAATTTAATGCCAGTTGATAATGAAAGAAAATTACATTTAATTTCGTTATGTAAAACTATCAAATGTAAATCTGTGCTTGTCAAATACGAACAAATTTATAATAACGTTATTGGATCGACTTAGTTGGTACCCAGCTATTAAATTTATCGCTATACCCACGCCACTTGACTAAACTTTTATCGCCTTTTCTCCTAATCACTTTTTCGATAACGAAAACATCTTGCTCAGTTTTCTGAAGTTCTTGTTCATAAAATCTACCAATGATCGGTTCACCTAATAAATCTTTTAGCGCGTATGTTACAGGTATTGTCAAAAGTACTTTATCAACAACAAACACTTCTTCAGTCCAGTTTGGAGTAAATCCTTTTCCAAATGTTTTTTTCGTCAGTGAAATTCTAACTTTATCACCTACTTTAAATTTATGTCTGCGGTACATGTTTTCATTTGCTAATATCGGATTTTTGATTGCGTTGTTTGGCGATAGTTTAGTTGTTCGGTGTTTCGTGTTATTGTACTTGTCAACTATCTGCGGAAGATCATCAATATACCTGTTTGTAATTTTAGCTGTCAAATATTTAGGTATTTTTTTGTTTACAGTGCGATTAAATCGCTCTACTACGACACTTTTACCCTCGTTTCCTGTAACATATTTTTTAATGTTATTTTGTTCTAGAAACTGCTCAAACTTTTTATTAAAAAATTCTGCTCTGTGATCGGTCCAGATTTTATTTGGTTTTCTTTCTGTACTTGTTATTATTTGTTTTAACGCATCAGTTATCGAAGTTCCTGTCTTATCCGAAACAGGTACACTAAACGCGTATTTACTAAAAATATCTATGACATTAAACAAATATTTCTTATTATCATTAAATTCTGCTAGATTTGACACATCTACTAAATCTATCGCCCAGATATCATCAACGGCATTTGCGACAACTTTACGTCGCGTAAACTTTTTTTTTTAGGTTTGTGTAGTTCAGCTGCGAGATCATCATACAATTCCTTTCCGAGTCCTAATTTATATTTTGCTCCAATAATTCCCTGAACAAATCTTCTATCAAAACGTTCTCGCATATTTGTCGGCTCCATATCACGAAGTTCGTCCAACATTACTTTATCACAATCCAATTTTGAGTTTTCATGATCACGGTAACATATATCGTGACGCATTGCTATTGCATCAACTTGATTGTAAGGTTCTTGTCCTGGCAGCGGATTATCATTTTCATCTAGTTGTTTATCAAGAGGATTATAAGGTCCAGTATATTTATGGCCTGGCAATGTCCAGCCTCCTTTTGGTTGTGGTAATTTGCCAATTAATTTATGTATATCTATACCTGTTCCAATTATTTCTCTGTTGTTACAACGTTGACAGTATGTGACAATTTTATTTTGCTCGAGGCATAAATCTCTGTCAGAATCACACTTGCATATCATTCTATATTTTTAGTCGTCTACTAAAATAATCTTGTCAGGAGGGCAACCAGCTCCAGACGTTTTCTTTAAAAACATACTTTTTCTTTTTCCACAGATTGCACAAATACTTTTTAGCATCATTCTATTATTTTTTTTTTCCGTCGTCTCATCCTTATTTTCTGTTTTAGTTTTACATTTGAGACAATATGTTGACATTATATATTTCTAAGTTTAGATAAAATTTATTGCAAGCTTTAGATAGCTTTGCAAAAATTAATTGCAATCTCATCATTAGCGTGAGAAGGTTGCTTATCAAACTGTAAAATAAACTTTAAAAAATTAGGATCTTTTGACATCTGTTTAATGAACATTATACAATAATATCCGCAAGCAGAAGTTCCAACAGGTTGAAGTTGATTGGACGAATAATATATTATTTTATATTTTTTGTTTATATATTTTTTTACTGCATCGCTCGGAGGAAGTCCAAACGAGTCAAAATAATTGTTATTATAAACTGCTACCCAATGCGTGCCGGATCCGTCATTGAAATCTTGTATATTTATCACACACGAACCACCTGATGCAACACCTTCGGTGTCGAGTTCATCTTTAGAATAAACTCCGTGAAATCTGGGAACTGATTTTAACTTATCAAGTAAATCAAAGTTACTTAGCGGGGTGGTCGTGTTCCCGGCAATGTTAATCCTCGTCCTCCTATTCCTAACAGATTTGGCAGCAAACTTCCCGCTAGTCCCGCTAAAAGTGGAGCGAAAGGAATAATTCCTCCTTGTTTTGTTTGATTGCGTTTCGTTGTTTTCTTTTTTTTCAGTTTTTTCGACGATTTTGTTTTTCGTCGATGCGTTGCATTGGGCATTATATTTATCAGTCACATAAAATTAAGCTTTAAACTATTTTTTTAATACCACTACCCTCAACTGCTTTTTTCGTTGCGCCAGATATTGCGCCAGACGCTGCTGCTAGTCCTAATGTACCTAACACCGGCAAAATTTTAGGTAATAACGTGCTGGTTATCACTGATAATGCCGGACCAAAGAAACCACCTTGTTTTAACATCGCTGTTATTTGTGCGGCACTTAAATTTAAAACAAAAGGTTTTTTGCGATCGTATTTATTTGCTTGATTTTTGGTTAACATCAATTTTGTTAAAATACCCGTTTGAGAGCCGGGATTAACCCTTAATGATACCTGTCTCTGCTTTGCAACAGTAGCTGCTAATTTTTTAACTTGGCCATCAGTTAAATATATTTCTTTTACAATATATTTTGTCATCTTATATAACGATTGCAGATTAAACTTGGACTGTCATTTTACCTCCAACGGAATCTATCGTAACAAATCTGTCGCTGATCACTAACGCGTACACGTACAACTGCGCTGCTGGAACTGCTCCAAGTGTCCAGGTAATTTCAATATCAGCTGTTGAGTCAACTGCTCGCTCGCTATGTTTACTAACATCAAAATGAAATATTGGATAAAGTGTACGAAACTCCTCTGCTGATATTTGGGATCCATCCTCAACATCTTGATATTTTTGAATTGCGTCGAGTAGGTACATATAAGGTGAAGTAATATTTTTATTAGCATCATCTGCAAAATTACATTCTATCGCCCGATCTGGATATTGCTTTGAATTTATTCTAGCATATATACGTCTAACATCAGCGTGGTCAAATATTGCATTATATTGTTGTTGGTTACCACGTCGCGCTTGCTGTTGAAATACGACAAACAGTTGCCTCGGCAGTTGTTCAGTTGGTGTTGTTGTGACTCGCCATGTGTAGTCGGTAGTATTTGGAACTGCTGTTTGATATATTTTATGCTGCTTAAAATAAATTTTGTTTGTATGTTTCTCAAGCATACTATTTAGTTCTGTCGCTTTTGTGATCGATGGAGTTATACGCGGCATCCACAGCGCAGGTTTGTTTATGATAAATTGTACATCAACTCCGCCATATCGAAATAGGCAGTCGTTTTGTTCTGCCCGATCTAAAATAAGTGTATGTTTAACTCCACGAAATACTTTATCATAATAGCGACAAAAGCCGAAAATCATACTTAATGGCAGCATCATTGTAATTTGACGTGATCCTGCTGCAAGTGCCTTTCTTTTAGCAAAACCTTCATCATAAACGCGGATTTTTTTACGTCAATTGAGTTAATAATTATATCTAACATTGCAACGGCATCTGCACCTGCAGCTGGTGGTGTTATATCAAGATTATTACAAGCTGCAGTAAGAGAAACTCTTGTAGCGTCTGCGTTAGCGGCTGCAGCTGGTGCAGCTATACCTAGAGCAGCAGCATTATCAATAAGAAAATTTCTCACAATTGGAAGATCTGCAGCAGCATCAGCTCCGTGTACTATAACACCTCTCCTGAAAAGTTCGGTTGATTCTGCTATACCACGTCCAGTATCTTTAAACCACATCATGTTCGTTGCAGTTGATCTGGAGTAATCATCGGAAAACGAAATAATATTTAAGATTGTACTTACAACTTGTAAGTGACTTGAAATATCTTCTACAGTTTGATTGGCCAGTTGATATCTAGCACTTTTGAATAAAGACCAGCCGTTATTTATAAGAGCTACTTCTGTTCCAGCTGCAATTGCAACAGGTGGATTGGCCACTGTCATAATCTGACCGCGAACTTCTAACATTGCCTTATGAGGCAGTAGAAATACATCTTCGTCTCGAGTATTAAATGTTCTAATACCAGCTTTATTTGGTTCATTAGAATTTTCATCGAGATACTCAACATACTCAAATTCTGTTACAGTGTCATCGGTGTCATAAGTTTCTGATAAATCGAGATAATTTTTAACAGACATTTTTTATTTATTAGATTATATAAAATTTCATTGTGGCGCTGTTACTTTAGATATTAATTTTTGTATAATCTGCTCGCCTTTTGGTGATAAAAGTTTTTTCGTTGTTGTTATCATAGCACGTTGAGTTTCTTTTGTTGGAGCGATTTCTGAAATAGCTTGTTTTATCTCAGATGTAGACGGTGCGCCTTTTATTTTATCAGCTATTTTTTGTCCCACCGCAGTTCCAGCGGCAGATGCGGCTCCAGTTGCAAAAGCTTTACCTGCGTCTAGTGCAATTGGTGCAACTTTACGCGCGATTCCCGGAACATTTTCAATAACTTTAGTAAATATATTCCCAAAAAATCCTCCTACTATTTTTCTTCGATAAATTTTTTTCTCTGTTTCATTATATTTGAGGTTGTATAATTTTTATTGTCAATCACGAAGTCAAATAACTTTGTTATTGTACTCGTAAGTGTAAATAATATGTAACAATTTCGTTGTTCACGTCTATTTGTCTCCCCGATTGATCTGTTAATTGCATTGTGATGCTTGTGATTTGATTCTCAACAATCAACGGATAATAGATAATATGCCTCGGATTAATTTGCATGAGAGATCCTGGAGGAACTTCTGGTGAGAAACTGTAAATTGTCTGACCTTTACTTCCTTTTGATGTGTGAGATCCAGATGCAATGGAACAATTGACAAGTATTGTGTTTACTTCTGTTATATTTACCGGCAGTTCACCGTCATATGTAATAGCCTGATCAAGAGCACTATAAACTTTACCGGTGAATCCTATCAGTTGTGAAATACTTTTTTCTCTTGGTTCAAAACCGATAATCATATTTCTCAGTGTTATCCTAGCTCGTAACGTGTTATAATTCGCTGCCAACTCGAAATTATCAGCCACACCGCCAGCTTTTGTTATTATTTCTTTTATAACCCTGTTTAGATCAGTAATATTATAAGCTCCTTGTGGAATTTTTAATCTTTTTGTTATAGATGTTGGAGATGCTGTAACCGGAGTAAATGAAATTTCATCATTAACATCAGTTTTCACGTTAGCCATGGCATTCCAACAAGTGCAGGAAATTAATCCAATCTCATATTGTTTAGCAGGATCAAGTTGTATTGGAGGATTGTAATTTACTGAAAAGTTTGTGCTATTTTCTGTCGTTTGACTCGAGTCGAACAATAGTGTTGTTGACATTTTTTATATTAAATCATTTTATAAAATTAAGTCGCCTAGATTAAGTCGCGGTGTAAAGTTTTATACTCGTCAGATGTTAATAAATTTTCTGATCTTAGGTGATCAAGTATATCAATAATTTCATTGTCAATTTCAGCACTAATATTACCAGCTTCTTTTGATGATATTAATAGCATTAATCTGCCTATCATTTCGGCGGTTGATGTAAATATTTTTACACCTTCTCCAATCTTACTCGGAGATATAACTATTGGTTCTTCAATCTTTTCTGGTACTCTTTTTAAATCTATTTCTTTTGCTATGGTACTCAAAACATTATTGTAATGATTGTACTTTTTTTCATTAATTATTTGATTAATAGCTTTGATATAAAGATCGGCGATAATACCGTAACGGTATTTTTTAATAGCTTTGTAATATTGTTCATTTTCCGGCACCACTAAATCAATCTGTTTCTTATTATCCTCTAATATTTCCATTAACTGTGCAATTTTTTGGTCAGCATTATAATCTTCTTTTAAAATTTCATGTACTCTCAAATCTTTAAATTTATGTACTAAGTTAAACATTTTATACTCGACATCTTCTATTCTGTTATTTATATTTCTTAAATCTATTTCAAATTGTGATAATGTTCTTGGATAAATTTTTTCAATTTTTTTCTCTATATCTTCTAACCTAATTCCAATCGGATCAACTGATACTCTTTCTGATAATCTTTGTTCAAGTAAAAGTGGATTATTTAATAGCAGTCTTAGTTCATCTTGTCTAGCAGCAGGATCTGCAATATGTTTTACAAGTTCTCTAGCTAACTTTAACTTTTCTTCATCAGATCTTCTAATAATTTTTGCAACAGTTGCTTCTTGTTGTTCCTTAACAAGCCCGACTAAACCTTTTTCTTGAAGTTTTTTAACTTCTTCGTCTGACAGTGTCCTAGTTTCAGGTTGTTTTCCAAGTAGTGCTTCAGTAACTGGTTTGAGAATCGTAGCTGTTGTTTCTGCAGCAGTTATTTGCCCACGTCGTGCCTGTTGTACCCTTTGCTTAAATGCTGCTTGAGATTGAGCAAGTTTTTTCAGATCTTCTATATGTTTTCTATATTTTGCTCGTTTGTCCATAATTATTATATATAAATTTTATAAAATTGAAACGCCTTACTGTACGTAAGTGTTAATACAACAGCGAAACATTTTAGTTGGATCATGTGTAAGTTTATCAAATAAGAAGAAGTTATATTTATCTTTTGTAGCTTTATGATAAAGTTCGATAAATTTATCTTGTGTTTCGTCACCGCATTGTTCGTTCGCAATATTTCTGACGTCAACATTGTCCAATCCCGGAAATAATATAAAACAACCGGTATTTCGCCGAATAAATCTGTCAACATTATAAAAACCTTGAGCTAAATAAACAGAATTACACTTTTTATTTCGCGATAGTGAAAAATATGATCTTATTTTATTCATCTCCGTATTATTTAGCGGAATATCGTCAAAAACTACTATCTTATGTTCAGATGCATCAAGTTGATTAACTGGAATAAGATCTTCTGGCTGTCTGATTATAAAAAAAATCTTCACCAGCCTCACGATCATCACGAAGTTTGTCATTATATTCGCTTAGTAGCTCGTACTTATCTTGCTGTGGATTAATTGTATAAATATAAACTCGATCGTAGTTAAAATTATCTCCAAGAAGCAAGTTCATTAGCAAATTTGTTTTTCCAGATCCAGTTCGCCCAACAATAAGATAATGACAATCTGGAAGTTCATTGTTATGTTTATGTTTCACCAACCGCTCTGTATCAAAGTTTAATATCGTTGCCATCGTTGTTATATAATTTTATGTAATATTAAACTAACTAATGTTGACAATTTTATGTAAGACAATAAATAATGAGCTACTATACAAAATTTGGAACATTAACAGGAGATTTATTGACTGAAGGTTATCAAGGTGATTTATCTAAGTACGCAACTCTTGATCAGCTAAGAAATGAAATCGATAATTTATTAAATCTCACAAGTGTGGATCAAAATGAAGTTGTTATTTTCCAGGATAAACAAGGACGATTAAAGACGAGTAATGTACAACTGTCAAATGTACTTCTACGAATTCCCACCGCAGTTGTTAATAATATTGTTACTTTTACAAATCAAGGTAAGATACAAGATTCCGGTAACTCGATTAACGATTATATCAAAAAAGCTGGTGATTCATTTACAGGTAACATTATTATGAATCAAAATAAAATTACAGGTCTTGGAAACCCAACCGCAGATGAAGACGCCGCAACAAGGAAATATGTCGACGATCAAGAATCTAAGTACGTATTGGCCAACGGTGGTATAATGCGTGCATTTCTCAACATGAACAACAACGGCATTAATAATCTTAGAACACCGGAATATGATTTTGATGCTGCAACAAAAAAGTATGTTGATGATAAGGAATTCCTATTTCAACTTCGTTAAAAACAATCGGTGATGAAATGACTACACTTAGTGCTACTTTTTCTAAACATTTAGAAACGTTCTTAAATTTTCGTAGAAACATAAACAAACCCTTTAAAGAATTTTTTGGGGAACAACCAACCGTTGAAATAAAACTAGCCGACATTAACACGAAACTCAACGACATTGTCAGTGGAATACCTAGTATTGTTCAAAAAACTAATCTGATTAAAATTCCACATGGACAGATTAAAAATATCGTGTACACAGTAGCATCAGGATTAACAACATGGTCACAGCAAAATAACACTATCAAATATACCACAGAAGTTACTGGTGTTTATAGACTATCTATCTTTAGCTCTGCAAAGTTTAAAATTTATACTACAACATTTCCGTGGCGTCATTCAACAGATGCTTTCTCTGGAGTTGTATCTATAGTGTTACATAAAGATGCTGAAGAAATATTTTTACTGGAAGCAGATGATCAAACAATAACCGCAACGTCTTACTGGTGGTGTTTGGAATTTGTAGCTGAAACACCACAAATAATTACTTAATCAAACAAGGAACCAGCATTGTTGTAAACTAATATTATATAATAAAAAATATATATTTGATTTCAATCACATTTCAAAAGAAATTCCAAAACAAGATGTGGACGCTCTAATGCAATATTACAAATTTTATCATAAAAAACTTTGGTGCGTGAAAAAATGTTATAAATATTATAACAAAATACTTCGCGTAATATCATATTTACCGCTGTTATTGACCGGATCTGGTATAATTTCGAGTGGTGCATCATTAAACCCGTTTTTGTTAATAATATCGGGCATTGGTGTTTCTCTTGAAACAGCGTGTAAAAAGATAGAACCTCGACTCGCGACTAAAAAAAATAGTTGCCAAACAGCTAGTATCACCTATAAAAAATTACTTGATCAGATACGATCTTACTTGCGGGGTATAAAATATGATATGGACGATTTAATACGCGAGTTTCGTACTATTGACAGTATGTTAACAGATATTCTACCAATGAGAGTTAGTAGGTATGAAAAAGATTATCAAAAAAAGTATGATAATGATAGGGTATGAAATATTATCTAAACAATAAAATAATATATAAAAAACATCACTTACCTGATCTCGCCCGGTGAAGACGTCCTCTTGAAAGTGCCTCAGAAGGAAATTTTACCTGCCTTATATACTGCTGTTCTAGACAATCACGTGATTGAGATTCTGGAAAATTCCCAATCTTCTACCTGATTCTAGAAAATCACGTGATTTAGTATTATAGAATCCCCAATCTTCTACCTGATTCTAGAAAATCACGTGATTTAGTTTAACACATCACCGCATGACGTGACTAAGCAGTTACCTGGCTCGGTTTCTATGGAGATATTGATTTTTTATACTACTTGCATAAGGCTAGGTAACATCTGTTAGGTACCTGGCTCGGTTTCTATGGAGATATTGATTTTTTATACTACATTACAAAAGGCTAGGTAGGCTAGGCAACATCTGTTAGGTACACATGTAATATATTAGTGTAAAAAGTATAGGATTATATCTGCGCTAGAATCGGCCTCTTGGTTTTGAGAAAAATAAAAAAAAATCGTTTGGGGTGGGAGTTTTAGGGTCTCTGAGAAAGTAATTTGTATTTGTTCTGAGAGTGGAGAGGGGGGTGGAGAGAGGTCTTGCACTAGAATCGGCCTCTATCCTTACTACTTACAGATCTTTAAATGTACATGAGCTAAAGGTGAGCGAAATGGACATTATGCTTGCCGACGGTCATTGTGCGAAAGCGATAAATGCAAATTGAATTCGCTTAGGTAACGAAAGCAGGGAACAAGAAAGTGATTCTGCAGTCCCAAGAGGTTCCTTATAAACTTATTTCACTGTATGACCTTAAAAAATGTTATTGTAGCTACAGACAAAAGTAAGATGTGAAGCACTCGCCTTTGATATTTTCATGCTCTCAGTTGACTCTAGAATTTTCGTGCCGAATGAGAAAACTGTCTACCTAAAGTACCTATAAGGAGCACAGTAAATTACGAGACTAAAATATTATTTGCACATGTTGATAATGAAATGTTTACAAGTAAAGCGTTACCAATAATCTTTGCACAATAAGATTATTGAACATCGTAAAATCGATTTACTCAAACATCTGAATGTAACATAAATCCACTCATTAAAACACATAAAAATATACAAATGCGTGCAATAACGACAAGGAGCTATCAGTGTGTACTTTATATATAACCATTGTCCTTTCAGTCTCGCAAAACACCATTTATGTTGACAACATTGCTCTTTCACCTGTATCTCTAGTACGTCCACTGTTCTGACTGTCGGTCCTCTCAGATTTAATGCTGTTTGAGGGCTTTGGCGACGATTTGTCCCTCTTAGACACGTGCAGTGTGCGGTGTATCTTGAATGTGTCCACGTATTTGGAAGTATACCGTGAATCACCCGCCTCCTGATTAATAAAAAAAGATGGGACCTTGTATCTTTTCTTTGTATTTAAAACAAGTTTCCTCTCTAGTCTTCTGCTTTCTAATTAAAGCTTCATGGCGTCACAAATATTTAGAATTAAGATAATAGCATGAGGTAATTTTGTGGTTGTCCCAATAAATATTGACGAAAATACGTTGAACAAAGTACACCAAGAGTCAAGAAAAAAGGAGAAAATCCAAGTGGGGATCTACAACACCTGGCAGACAAATAGCATTTAAATAACGTGAAGTCATTCCCAATATATTGTTTGACACGATTTTGTATCACGAGGTCAACGAATCGGCGACGATGAGGTTCCCGTGACACTTGTAAGCCAACGCATAATTGACTCAGTGAGTGGTGATAAAAAAAATAGAGAGCTCACCTGAACTCACTGTCCAATGCTGACTATAGGACGATTTCTGCCCGCCTTAAAACTTGGTCTAATTATAAATATTTAGTACAATAAAAACATCAAGACAATCATCTAAGCATAGTGCACGTTTACACGTCATGCCAAGGTAGTCTTGGCATTAAAACATCTTAGTCACCGAGTGTAGAAAATGCTATTGCTAGTCTTGTTATAAAAAAGCCAAGTCACTAAATGTAAAGAATGTTATTGCTAGTCTTCTTACTAAACACCCAAGCCACTGAGTGTAAAGAATCATATTTCTACTCTTGGTATTAAAAGACCTAAGTCACTGAGTGTAAACAATGCAATTGTTACTCTTGGTATCAAAACACCCAAGTCACTGAGTGTAAAGAATGCTATTGCTACTCTTGTTATCAAAACACCCAAATTACTGAGTGTAAAGAATGTCATTGCTAGTCTTCGTATCAAAAGACCTAAGTCACTGAGTGCAATGAATGCTATTGGTACTCTTGGTATCAAAACACCCAAGTCACTGAGTGTAAAGAATGCTGTTGCTACTCTATCGAAACACCCAAGTCACTGAGTGTAAAGAATGCTATTTTTGGACTATAACAGAAAGGATTTTCTTAATTAAACAAACCAAATTAGGCACTTTTGGTTAGAAGACCATCGTTTTACATTGCTATGTACTACAAAGAACACGCTTGGATCTTAACGGTTTGCTGTGAAAAAGCATTTGATTCTTGGGATCAAACTTTATTTGAGAGTGCTCTGGGAAATGTTTGCATACGGTAAACTGTATCATCGTTATTCCTACATCATCTGTGGTCACAATGATTTTCCAAAAAATGCCAAAAGCTACTCTACGAGTCTTCCTGCACGACTGACATGCAAATTAGGTCACTAAACTCTTCAATATCCGCTTTTCAGGACAGGTCACTGGACACGCGTGACTTGACCTTGTGACAATTTCTTGTATTTTGCTTTATTTCAGATATCACATACTCCTACCCCTCTGGTTACAAATCACATTCGCCCACTTTTCGCCACACAATAAATATTGCGTTCTGTCGTTTGAAACTCGCGTGAAACTGCACTCTATAAGTCAAACAAAAACCGTACCCATGCACCACGCGAATATCACATTTCAGGTACAGATTGGTTTAAGAAAAGGCACGAATCAATCAACTGAAAACCAAAACCTGCCCAATCATCCAAGGCTATTTGTAAAAAAATTGGATTTTGCAAAGTAGTTAGCTTTAAACAGATAGAATGTTAACACAGAACTTCTACTGCAAGTAAGACCCTATTCTCAATTATGTGTGGTTTTGTTTTAAATTGAATTCGGACATAATAACAAGAAATATAGATCCTAGTCTTGAAAGTGCAGATATTTGGTTATTTTAAATAAAATATATCTAATGATTTCATATTTCATTCATAAATTTATTAATTCTCAAATATCACCATCTATTGAGTTCTTAGCAACGTTTTATGGAATACACATTTATGTCTCTATTATTCCTTTTTAAAAATGGGGATACTTATAAAATAAGCAAATTGTTCTCAGGTTTATGTAGATGTACACATAGGCAGGATTGTTACAATAACATTTATTAAAAAAAATATTGTTTAAAAGATTATTTTGATCTAAGAAACAAGAAGTTTTCTGAAACAACATGATTTCAACGGGGGCTTGATCTAAAAAATAAATTCCATGTTAATATTGAATGTTTCATGTTAATATTGAGATTTGCTGTCACAGGGAATCAATCATTATTATTAATGCAATTTGCATCTGTCGTACAACTGTGGTTTGCTTTGTGTCCTTTATA
>JAECUM010090591.1:0-39813 GCA_016617855.1 Megalonaias nervosa | reverse complement strand
CATCAACAGTGGCTATTATATAAATCTTGTATTAGACGAAATAGACCTTTGTAGTTTCTACCGTAATGTCCGCCGTATTAATCATTTTAGGAGCAGAAATTAATCTGCACGAAACATTTATCTATATATCTGTCTATCTATCCCTACCATTTCGAGATTGCTTCTTTGATTACAGATGATGCAACTTCAAAACATAACTGAAAGGTATAACACGTATAAGGATAATTCCAGTGTTAAGCAGGTTTTCAGGGCGAAATAATGCAAAATATCTACGAAAAGGTTACGACAAGAAAACAGAGACGAACGTCTCCATCGACGATATACCTCACCATCACACACACACACACACACACACACACACACACACACACACACACACACACACACACACACATATATATATATATATATATATATATATATATATATATGATGTGATTATGATTTTTAACATAGCTTTAACATTTTTGCAGTCATATCGCTACGATGTCTGCAGTGTGGCAGTTTATAGTGATGTCTAGCACTGGGGCATCATGCCGCAGACATGTAGCATGATGTCCCGCCCAGTCACATTATCCTGACACCAGGCCGACCAGTCCTAACACTAACCTCTTAATGCTGAGCGCCAAGCGAAGCAGCTATTAGTACCATTTTTGTAAGTCTTTGGTATGACTCGACCGGGGAGCGAATAATAGCCGTTTCAAGCGCACTGGATCCAGCAAGGGATTACGTGTGCCAGGGATTGATTGAGATAAATGCAATAAACTGGCGACGAACAGTGCAAAACTAGTATCTAACTAGCCTGAGCGCTTTGGACTCTTAATGAGTCTTTTGCAAAGGCATATATAAAACATAGACTAAACAAACAAATACAACACAAAACCCATTGTGCTTGCAAAACTCTACATGGCTGTTTCTACATGAATTAAACCTTTGAATGAATTATGTCTCAATCAGCCTCAATCAACTTGTTGTGGAAACTGGAAAATATTTGTATGAACCTTGAAATCGATAAGCCATGGCGACATCTATTACTTTGTGTACATTTACGTAACCTCACATTATATCCCGGATATTTAATTCCTATAGTAAACAGCTTCCTATTTCACGTCAGTTTTTCCATTGAATCAAATCAGGCCTCACCTGTGGGCTAAAATTTCTTAACCCAAAGTAGTAGAGGCACAAAATGAGAATCTTTGAAGGGCTTTTGACCAATACCTGGCCTATAACTATTCAATAACTTTTCTGTCTGTTGGAAGAGCTAGGCAGGTTGTAAATAAGCCATTAGTTGGCTACGGATTCCTGCTGCCATTCTCAGTGAGGCTGGTGTCACAGCTAATGTCCTGATAGCAACATTTAGCTATTTCCTACAAAGTTCTTCTTCACACTCTTAGGTAGAAACCAAATCTTGGAAAAATTTATGCTTTGTGGCTTGTGTCTTTTAGTATCACCCAAATGCATGGTTGCAAAAGGCCAAAATCTAGGTAACTGTGATTAGCCCAATTTGGCTAACTGCAACATTGTCCCTTTCCATAATGTACTGTATGAATTTTAGGCAGAAACCAACTTTAATATAAATATGTATCCTTAGCCAAAATTTGAATAGTGACAGCAACGGCTTTTAGTACAACCTGCATGTGTGGCTGTTAGAACTGAAAAGCATAAAAGCTGTATAATTAGCCAAATTTGGCTATCCATCTCAATGTCTCTTACCATAATGTACATGTATGACCTTTAGGCAGAAACCAATTGTTGGCGAAATATATGTTTACCAAAAATTTGTTTAATAACCACAAGAACTATTATCATAAGCTGAAGGTGTGGATCAAAGAAATCAAATATATTTTGGAGAAGTGGATGATCAGCCAACGTTTGGAAGATTTGAAATAAAAACCTGTAATAATAAAAAAAAACAATGTTACTGTATTTCTTCACAAGTGTTTATATAGTAGACTCATGCTGTATGGCACCCTTTTAATTGCAAGTGGAGTTTGGTAATAAGTAGTCCAAACCTGGTTAAGTGGCCAGCTGCTTATAAAAGTTAGTCTTTCCCCTCTCAATCGTCCATCAAGTTTGCCTGCAGATGTTGACCACCTGATCAGTGACCACTGGTTTTGCTCCCACGGATACTTGTGTACTGTAACCATGATTATCTAAGTATGTTTCTTTCCCCGTCACTGTACTATTCAGCCGCACTTAATAAGGCATACTTTCAATCTCAACTGCCTAACTGATTTCAACAACTGCCTCTAACTACATTGATTGCCTATACGGTTCAGCCTGTTGCATTCTTGCAATGTTCTATATCTTACTAATCTGTTATCAATCCCCCTACCTATCCGTCTACTTATATGTACTTGGCCAACTATTATTTCGTTCCTTTCTCTCTATCTACTGCCTTACTTTCACATTTTCTCTCTCATGCCATTATAAAATGTATATAATATAGTACAGAACTTAAGAGTGTAACATTCAGATTTAATGAATGGCAGAATACCAAAACATCCCAGTGATTTGTATAAGGTTAGTAATTTCAGATAAATTCATGAGGTAAATAGTCTGTTTTACCTCCACCCACCACCATTCCATTCTAATGTGTGCCAGCTACTCTGTTCATAAAGGTGTAATCAGAATAGAGTCTTGTTAATACACATTTTCTGAGCTATAAACCAGAGGAAATGAATAGAGAATCAAAATGATAATACCACATTGATATCAAATACCATAATTTTAACGGTAATACCACATGGCCTATAGATATCCTTATTTTAAATGTAAATTTAGAACTTTC
Source organism: Megalonaias nervosa (assembly GCA_016617855.1). Lineage (NCBI taxonomy): Eukaryota > Metazoa > Mollusca > Bivalvia > Unionida > Unionidae > Megalonaias > Megalonaias nervosa. The sequence continues at coordinate 37,022 of JAECUM010090591.1, read as the reverse complement.
TGAAACTGTATTATTTCATGTCGTGCTTTGAGTTTTTGCATAAAATGATGCCATGAATTAACTTATGCACATTTAAATTCAGTACACTTGACCATTGTGTTTCCTGTATATACATTTCTGTAAGGAATAACTTAATTGGCTTTGACCAGGGTTATTTCGAGTGGGATAGCAATCCTGCATGCTCATAATAACTCACAGTTATAATCCTGCATGCTTATAATAACACACAGGTAAGATGTCTACGGTGTGGCAGTTTATAGTAATGTCTAGCTCTGGGTCATCATGCTGCAGACATGTAGCATGATGTCCCATCCAGTCACATTATCCTGCCACCAGGCCAATCAGTCCTAACACTAACCTCTTAACGCTGAGCGCCTAGCGAGCAGCTATTAGTAGCACTTTTATAAGTCTTTGGTGTGACTCGGTCAGGGTTCAAACCCACAATCTCCCGCGTCCAAGACCGATGCTCTAAACACTAGGCCACCTGAGCAGTCTGTAAGGACATGTATGTCACCATCAGTAAATGACCTATAATCATCAAACTTCAGACGATATGCTGAATATATTTCGTAATCAAAGCCAATGCATGTAGAGCAAGCTAAGCTGGCGTTTTGTATATGATGAACAATGGAATTGTATGCACTTTGCAAAAAAGTGATCATTCTTTTTTCATTGTGAACTTATAAATAAGATATTTGCATCTTTACTGGCTACAGGTTTACATCTGTAAACAACCGCTAGACGACATGTGTCCAAAATTGATTGGAAAATCCTGTTTGCTGTGATAATATGGATCCTACGATAATACGGTGTTGGAGTATAAACAGAAATCAAAAATACAAATGTGAAGTCTTTTGTAAATATGCCCACGGAATTATGTCTGAACTTGATGATACGTCCAGAAGGCAAAGTATAGATCTATGTAGATCTGCAGATATTGATCTTTCTAGAAAATGTAAAATTTGAAACTAACGACAAATTCAAATTTTGTAATACGTAATAGATAAGGTGCAATGAAGAGAACCATACAAATGTAAATGATGTAGTTTCTTGATTTGCAGAATGGAATTGTCCTTTTTGGAAGGATTATGTGAGAATCAATATATATAATATAAGTGAAATATACCACTTGACAAATGTATTTATTATTATTATCATTATATATATAATAACATAAAGGATTAGCTCAAAAGTAGAATTAGACTAACAAGATAAAATAATAATTCAACCACACTTAATTGAAAAATATGATTAGAAATTCAGAGAATTGAAATCATGTTAATGTAAGCATGTATAAACTAGTGTGTTTTGGTAATCATGCAGGATTATACCTGTGTGTTATTATAAGCATGCAGGATTATACCTGTGCGTTATTATAAGAATATATTCTTGAATAATTTTCAAATTGGGTGAGGAGTTCATGATAAGAGTTGTGTAAGATCGAAGGGTTTGACTCCGATTTTTTTCCATCGTGTAACGCAAAAAGTACTTTTTGTTGTTGAAGTAGCCAGGGAGGTGTTTCGGAGACGGACGTTTCCTGAATTTTTGAAAGATCAATGTTGGTACTGTCAAGGCATGGTAATATTCTAATGCCAAAGGTAGGTGTGACATTTGGCTTATTTTCGTATAAGGTTTTATATTTGGGTTCAAAAACAGCCGTAAAAGCAGGGTTCAGATTGTTTGATCTTAATTTGAGAGCATACTTTGCGGAAAGCATTTCTCTACGTTGCGATAAAGGTGGTTCGTTCGCCCCAACGAGTAGGCTCTCACACGGGGATGTCTTAAATGCTCCCAGAGCGAGTCTTATTCCCTGATGATGTATTGGGTCAAACATCTTTAAATAGGACTTCCTAGCTGAACCATAAACAGCGCAACCATGGTCTAGTTTCGAGCGAATAGATTTTTTATAGAAACTGAGTATGACTTTTTTATCAGCACCCCAGTCAATGTGCGGTATTACTTTAAGTAAATCTAGAGATTTCAAGCATTTAGATTTCAAATTCTTCAGGTGTGGAATAAAAGTCAGTTTTCTGTCGATGATAATACCTAAACATTTTGCTTCTTCGACAACTGGAATAGGTGTTCCGTCCAGCGTGAGTTTAGGTCCATCAAGATGTCTTCGTAACAGACAGAAATGCATACATACATTGTTTGATTTCGAGAATTTGAAACCGTTAGTATTGGCCCAATTTTGAATCTTGTTGATATTTTGCTGTAGTTGTCTTTCAGTTGTATGCATGTGCTAGGATCAGTATCAAATTAAGAAGTCATCAACATATAGGGAGCAGTCCACACCAGGAGTCAGACACGTGGTGATGCTATTAATTTTTATGTTGAAAAGCGTCAATGATAAAATACTGCCCTGGGGCACACCCATCTCTTGCTCCTGCATATCAGATAGGGTGGAGCCCACTCGTACCTTGAATTCTCTGTCTGAGAGAAAGTTTGATACGAAAGAGGGCAGACGGCCTTTTAGACCCAGATCGTGCAGGTCATTTAGTATTACGTACTTCCAGGTTGTATCATAGGCCTTTTCCAAGTCAAAGAAAACCGCTACTAAATGTTCTTTCTTGATAAAAGCGTCGCGGATAGAGGTTTCCAGTCTAACCAGATGATAATTGGTGCTACGGCCACACCGAGAGCCACTTTGGAAAGGAGATATTGAATTGTTACTTTCCAAATACGATACAAGCCGGTTGGTTGGTTGGTTGGTTAGTTGAATTTTTACGGCGCACCAGCACTATGAGGCTATTTAGCGCCATACAAATGGTTATATCTTTCATCATGTAAAAGTGGTAAAAGGTTTAGTATCGACCAGCGATACGAAACCAAACAGTTGAAGGTAAAAAGATAAAATGGTAACGGTTATAAATAAATAGTTTCCCGATCAACGGGGAGTGCAAATGATGTATGACAACGAAAACAGATGAAGGTAATTAACATCTACCGACGGTATATATAGCACGTAAAACTGTTCAAGGTGATAGCATAAAAGCTATAGCTTATGATAAATATTTACTTCCGTCAGGAAGTCTATAATATAAGAAACGCTAACTGTATCAAAGAGCTCCCTAATGTCATGCACATTGTAATAATGATTACGCGTAGGTTGGAGGTCGAAACACTCCAACATAAAGTGCTTAACAGTGAATGGTTCATTGCAAGATATGCACTCTGGAGGGTCTTCTCCTTTTAGTATGTAGGAGTGGGTTAAATAAGTATGGCCGATTCGAATTCTTGCAACGACTACCTCCTCCCTACGGACGGCTCTGTAGGAAGGAGTCCATTCTCCTAGGGTTGGCTTGATGGCATGAAGTTTGTTATTCACGGCATCATTCCATGATGCCTGCCATTTCTGACGTAAACATTCTTTGATACTACGTATAAAATCCGTATACGGTGTATTAAAATGAGATGGTTCTAGTGATAGAGCCATTTTAGCAGCGCGGTCTGCTTTGTCATTACCTTTAATTCCAATATGGCTGGGTAACCAACAGTATACTATATTGTGCGAGGTACTCAGCTCAGTATGTTTAAGAAGAACATTAGCTAACAATAGATTCTCCAGTTTTCTATTATGTAGTGACTGAAGTACTGATAGTGAATCGGAGATGATGATGCTATTTAAAATACGCTTGCTTTCAATATATTGCAATGCAAGGTCTATTGCTCTGATTTCAGCTGAAAAAATTGATGTACCATTTGGGAAGCGGACTTTTGTTGTGTGTTTTCCACTAACGAAGGCTCCAGCAGCCTTTTCCTGATCTTTTGATCCATCAGCTTATATTCTTGTATAATTTTCAAATTGGGCGATTTGTTCATGGTAACAGTTGTGGAAGATGGATGGGCTTGTCTCCGATTTTTTTCCATCGTGTAGCGTGAAAAGTACCTTTGGTTGTTGAAGTAGCCAGGGAGGTGTTTCGGAGACTGTCGTTTTCAGAATTTTTGAAAGATCAATTTTGCTACTGTCAAGGCATGGTAATATTCTAATGCCAAAGGTAGGTATGACGTTTGGTTGGTTGGTTGGTTAGTTGAATTTTTACGGCGCACCAGCACTATGAGGCTATTTAGCGCCATACAAAAGGTTATATCGTTCATCATTTAAAAGTGGTAAAAGGTTTCGTATCGACCAGCGGTACGAAACCAGACAGTTGAAGGTAAAAAGATAAAATGGTAACGGTGATAAATAAATAAAGTTTCCCGATCAACGGGGAGTGCAAATGATGTATGACAACGAAAACAGATGAAAGGTAATTAAAATCTAACGACGGTATATATAGCACATAAAACTGTTCAAGGTGATAGCATATAAGCTATAACTTATGATAAATATTTACCTCCTTCAGGAAGTCTATAATATCAGGAATGCTAACTGTATCAAAGAGCTCCCTAATGTCATGCACATTGTAATAATGATTACGCGTAGGTTGGAGGTCGAAACACTCCAACATAAAGTGCTTAACGGTGAATGGTTCATTGCAAGCTACGCACTCTGGTGGGTCTTCTCCTTTTAGTATGTAGGAGTGGGTTAAATAAGTATGACCAATTCGAATTCTTGCAATGACTACCTCCTCCCTACGGACGGCTCTGTAGGAAGGAGTCCATTCTCCTAGGGTTGGCTTGATGGCATGAAGTTTGTTATTCACGGCATCATTCCATGATGCCTGCCATTTCTGACGTAAACAGTCTTTGATACTACGTTTAAAATCAGTATACGGTGTACTAAAATCAGATGGTTCTAGTGATAGGGCCATTTTAGCAGCGCAGTCTGCTTTGTCATTTCCTTTAATTCCAATATGGCTGGGTAACCAACAGTATACTATATTGTGGGAGGTACTCAGCTCAGTATGTTTAAGGAGAACATTAGCTAATAATGGATTCTCCAGTTTTCTATTATGTAGTGACTGAAGTACTGATAGTGAATCGGAGAAGATGATGCTATTTAAAATACGCTTGCTTTCAATATATTGCAATGCAAGGTCTATTGCTCTGATTTCGGCTGAAAAAATTGATGTACCATTTGGCAAGCGGACTTTTGTTGTGTGTTTTCCACTAACGAAGGCTGCAGCAGTCTTTTCCTCATCTTTTGATCCATCAGTATATATTCTTGTATAATTTTCAAATTGGGCGATTAGTTCATGGTAACAGTTGTGGAAGACGGAAGGGTTTGTCTCCGATTTTTTCCATCGTGTAACGTGAAAAGTACCTTTGGTTGTTGAAGTAGCCAGGGAGGTGTTTCGGAGAAGGTCGTTTTCAGAATTTTTGAAAGATCAATTTTGGTACTGTCAAGGCTGGGTAATATTCTAATGCCAAAGGTAGGTGTGACGTTTGGTTTATTGTCATATAAGGTTTTATATTTGGGTTCAAAAACAGCCGAAAAAGCAGGGTTCAGAGGGTTTGAGCTTAATTTGAGAGCATACTGTGCAGAAAGCATTTCTCTACGTTGTGATAAAGGTGGTTCGTTCGCTTCAACGAGTAGGCTTTCACACGGGGATGTCTTAAATGCTCCCAAGGCAAGTCTTATTCCCTGATGATGAATTGGGTCTAGCATCTTCAAATAGGACTTCCTGGCTGAACCATAGACAACGCAACCATAGTCTAATTTCGAGCGAATAAATGTTCTGTATAAACTGAGTAGGACTTTCCTATCAGCACCCCAGTCAGTGTGCGCTACTACTTTAAGTAAATCTAGAGATTTCAAGCATTTAGCTTTCAAATTCTTCAGGTGTGGAATAAAAGTCAGTTTTCTGTCGAAGATAATACCTAAAAATTTTGCTTCCTCAACAACTGGAATAGGTGTTCCGTCCAGCGTGAGTTTAGGTCCATCATGATGTCTTCGTAACTGACAGAAATGCATACATACAGTTTTTGATTTCGAGAATTTGAAACCGTTAGTATTGGCCCAGTTTTGAATCTTCTTGATATTTTGCTGCAATTGTCTTTCAATTGTATGCATGTGCTTGGATCGGTAACATATTAAAAAGTCATCAACATATAGAGAGCAATCCACACCGGGAGTCAGACACTTGGTGATGCTATTAATTTTTATGTTGAAAAGCGTCACGGATAAAATACTGCCCTGGGGCACACCCATCTCTTGATCGTGTATATCAGAGAGGGTGGAGCCCACTCGTACCTTGAATTCCCTGTCTGAGAGGAAGTTTGATATGAACGAGGGCAGTCGGCCTTTTAGACCCAGATCGTGTAGGTCATTTAGTATTCCGTACTTCCATGTTGTGTCATAGGCCTTTTCCAAATCAAAGAAAACCGCTACTAAGTGTTCTTTCTTGATGAAAGCGTCGCGAATAAATGTTTCCAGTCTAACCAGATGATCATTGGTACTACGACCATAACGAAAGCCACTTTGGAAAGGAGATATTAAATTGTTGGTTTCCAAATACCATACAAGCCGAGAATTGATCATTCGCTCCATTGTTTTGCATACGCAGCTAGTTAATGATATAGGTCTATAGTTGGTAGGATCTGCGCTATCTTTGCCTGGTTTGGGAATTGGTATTACTATTGCTTCTTTCCAAATTTTTGGTACATTACCAGTAATCCATAAATCATTGAAGATTCCCAGAAGAACTGTTAAGGATGGTTCTGGAAGGTGTTTCAAAAACTGGTAATGTATATCGTCAGGCCCAGCGGATGTATCATGGGCCTTATTCAAAGATTCCATAAGCTCCGACAATGAAAACGGTTGGTTATAACTTTCTGAGTTATTCGATGTGAATTTCAACCGTGTTTTTTCTTTTTGAGCTTTTAGTCTTCGGAAAGCTTCTGAATAATTAGACGATGATGAATTTTTGGAGAAACAATCGGCAAGTACATTAGCTATTTCATGTTTGGTATTGAAATTGTTATTATTTAGCTTCAGATGTCGGAAAGAAATGTATTTTCCCTTCCCGTTTATTTTGCGGATCGTGTCCCAAACTTTCTTTATTGAGGAACGAGAGTTTAAAGTTGAAACATATTTTTTCCATGATGCTCGTTTACTTTCTTTAATGGTGCGGCGAGCTTTGGCCCGAACAATACGGTACTGAGTTAAGTTTTCGGGCGTTGGACGATTATTAAATTTTTTCAGTGCTTCTCGGCGTTGTCTAATGGCTTCTTTACATTCTTTAGTGAACCACGGTTTTTGGGTTCTTTTACAATTCGGCGAGGACTTAGGAATAGATTCTTCTGCAATCTCAATTAAGACGGATGTAAATTGTCGAATAGGATCAATATCGTTTAGGACGGTATTCCTGTTAAGTCTAGCTGTACAAAGTGTTTCAAACTTGGTCCAGTCAGCTTTCTTTAAATTCCACTGTGGAATCGTGTCATCAATTGTAACGTTGGTGTTCTTAAGAGAGATTGGAAAGTGATCACTGCTGTGAAGGTCATCAGCGACCTTCCAATTATAATCCAAAAGTAGTGAAGGAGAACAAATTGTCAAGTCGATACATGTGTATGTACCAGTTCCTGGGTGCAAGTACGTCGGAGATTTGGTATTAAATAGACACAAGTCGTGTCTAGTAATAAAATCTTCGACCCTTTTGCCCCTGTCGCTTATGTAATTTGATCCCCATAAAATATTATGGGCATTAAAATCACCGAGTAAAACAAATGGTGCAGGAAGTTGTTGAACAAGCGTGTCTAATTCGTTTGGTAATAAGTTGGTGTTTGGTGGTATATAAATAGAACAAAATGTAATCACTCGATGTAGAGTGACACTCACAGCAATGGCTTGCAAATTTGTGTTTAAAGGGATGACGTTATGTGGGGCTCTATTGTTCACAGCAATAGAAACCCCTCCCGAGGCCCTGTCAACGTTCTGTAAGTAGGTGTTAAACAGGGAGTAGTTTTTAAGTGTGATGTTGTTCGTATCTTTTAAAAAGGTTTCCTGAAGGCATAGTATTGCAGGATCATATTCGTTTAAAAGCAGGAGAATATCATTGTAATTGGCTTTAAGTCCTCGACAATTCCATTGTATGATCGTGTTCTTCATTATAAGTTTAGATTGGAGATTTTGGAGCTAGGTTAGACTTTTCGCGGAGAGAATCTATATGGTTATTTCTACGGAGGAAGTACGGGGATGATTTTTTTTGTTAGGTCTGGAGCTACTTTGAGAACATGGAGCAGTATCTTCTGCATCCATGCTCTCAATGTCCCCAAACCTGTTATAGAGTTTGATGGGGTCTTCTGACCCCTTTTGCTGCCTATTTCCTTGTGATCTGTTTTTGTTCTTTGGTGATTTCTGTTGTTGGGTATTATTGAATGTTGTTTGGGTAGATGCCGTGGTTCTTTGTGCTTGGTAATGGGGGGTGTTAGTGCTTGATGTTGACTCGGGTGCATCTGTCTGCGTTTGAGCGTCCTTCGTTGCCTTGGGATTGTTCTTCACTACAGTGGAGAAGGATGGGCCAGGAAGAGATGTTTTTGCCTGTACAAGCTTTCTGGCCTCTGGATAGGGAATGTTGGATGTATATTTAACCCTCTGTATTTCCTTCTCCTGTTTCCAGGTATCACAATCCTTGGAATTGGCGTGGTGCTCTTTTCCACAGTTGACACAATGCGGAGTGGCTCTACACTCAGATTCCTGGTGAGAGTGATCTCCGCATCGGCCACATATTTGGCTTCTTGAGCAGCGGTCTTCATGATGACCATATTTCTGACACTTATAACATCGAAGTGGATTTGGTATGTACACATCAACCTTCACTTGCAGGAAGCCAACTTTTACCACTCTGGGTACTGTTGGCTTGTTGAAGGTGAGTACGAATGTGTTGGTGTCCTGCAGATTGTTATTACGTTTAATTCTTATTCTGCGAACTGCAGTGACACCTTCGTTTTTTATCCCTTCGATGATATCTTTGTCGCTTACTCCAGCCAAGTCCCGACATCGAATCACGCCTTTGGACGAGTTGAGTGTTGTGTGAGCGAATGAGGTCACCGGAATATCGAAAAATGTCTTCATTTTCCGGATATTCTCGGTCTGACCCCGTCGCTCACATTCAACAAGTAGGCAGCCCGATTTCAACTTCTTTACACTTTTTGGAGTACCAATTATACCCGTAATTGTCTTTTCAATAACAAACGGAGACAATGAGGCTAGCGGTTTTGATTCGTCTGTAGATTGTATAACCATGAAGCGTGGAAATGATTCCACACCACATGGTTCGTCATCTGAGTCAGATCCAGTTTTGGTACGCTTGAGTTGATTTTTTTTTTGAAATATCCATGTTGGTGGATTTAAAATTCAGCACCCGTGCTCCCCGCCCACCAAGGAGCCCAACAAGGGGACACTTTTCAAGTGTCAGGGATACACAGATGTTATACTCAGTAGGTAAATTCACCTCCTGATTCATCCCATAAGACATACTCAGTCGGTAAAATTACCTCCCAATTGACCCGTTGAGCCACCGCCTTCTAGGAAGTCTTCTAAGACTTGGAAAAGGGAAAGTTAAAGGGATAGAATGTAGGGGCAACGGTGGTATCAAGAGAGATACAACGAGAAAGATAAAGAAAGTGAGCGAGAAATAAAGACCTCCTAGGGCTCGGCGTGACCAGCCGATTTGTCGAGACCGGGCCCATCCCGACCACCCGTCTAGAAGAAGTAGAGGCCAAAGTAGTGTATTGCATCGGAAAGCCTCTGCTCAACTACCAGGATCCTTTCCTCCTCCGACACGGGTCGCAACCCACGGCAAACAGGTTGCCTCTACTTAGTCGCCTCTTACGACACGTAGCGAGGCACGGCGGGCCAATTCTACAACCCCGGACCCGCAGGGGGTATGACGTTTGGTTTATTGTCATATAAGGTTTTATATTTGGGTTCAAAAACAGCCGAAAAAGCAGGGTTCAGAGGGTTTGATCTTAATTTGAGAGCATACTGTGCAGAAAGCATTTCTCTACGTTGTGGTAAAGGTGGTTCGTTCGCTTCAACGAGTAGGCTTTCACACGGGGATGTCTTAAATGCTCCCAAGGCAAGTCTTATTCCCTGATGATGAATTGGGTCTAGCATCTTCAAATAGGACTTCCTAGCTGAACCATAGACAACGCAACCATAGTCTAGTTTCGAGCGAATAAATGTTCTGTATAAACTGAGTATGACTTTCCTATCAGCACCCCAGTCGGTGTGCGCTATTACTTTAAGTAAGTCTAGAGACTTCAAGCATTTAGCTTTCAAATTCTTCAGGTGTGGAATAAAGGTCAGTTTTCTGTCGAAGATAATACCTAAAAATTTTGCTTCCTCAACAACTGGAATAGGTGTTCCGTCCAGCGTGAGTTTAGGTCCATCATGATGTCTTCGTAGCTGACAGAAATGCATACATACAGTTTTTGATTTCGAGAATTTGAAACCGTTAGTATTGGCCCAATTTTGAATCTTGTTGATATTTTGCTGTAATTGTCTTTCAATTGTATGCATGTGCTTGGATCGGTAACATATTAAAAAGTCGTCAACATATAGGGAGCAATCCACACCGGGAGTCAGACACTTGGTGATGCTATTAATTTTTATGTTGAAAAGCGTCACCGATAAAATACTGCCCTGGGGCACACCCATCTCTTGATCGTGCATATCAGAGAGGGTAGAGCCCACTCGTACCTTGAATTCCCTGTCTGAGAGGAAGTTTGATATGAACGAGGGCAGTCGGCCTTTTAGACCCAGATCGTGCAGGTCATTTAGTATTCCGTACTTCCACGTTGTGTCATAGGCCTTTTCCAAATCAAAGAAAATCGCTACTAAGTGTTCCTTCTTGATAAAGCGTCGCGAATAAATGTTTCCAGTCTAACCAGATGATCATTGGTACTACGACCATAACGAAAGCCACTTTGGAAAGGAGATATTAAATTGTAACTTTCCAAATACCATACAAGCCGAGAATTGATCATTCGTTCCATTGTTTTGCAAACGCAGCTAGTTAATGATATAGGTCTATAGTTGGTAGGATCTGCGCTATCTTTGCCTGGTTTGGGAATTGGTATTACTGTTGCTTCTTTCCAAATTTTTGGTACATTACCAGTAATCCATAAATCATTGAAGATTTCCAGAAGAACTGTTAAGGATGGTTCTGGAAGGTGTTTCAAAAACTGGTAATGAATATCGTCAGGCCCAGCAGATGTATCATGAGCCTTATTCAAAGGTTCCATAAGCTCCGACAATGAAAACGGTTGGTTATAACTCTCTGAGTTATTCGATGTGAATTGCAACCGTGTTTTTTCTTTATGAGCTTTCAATCTTCGGAAAGCTTCTGAGTAATTAGACGATGATGAATTTTTGGAGAAAAAATCAGCAAGTACATTAGCTATTTCTTGTTTGGTATTGAAATTGTTATTATTTAGCTTCAGATGTCGGAATGAATTGTATTTTCCCTTTCCATTTATTTTGCGGATCGTGTCCCAAACTTTCTTTATTGAGGAACGAGAGTTTAAAGTTGAAACATATTTTTTCCATGATGCTCGTTTACTTTCTTTAATTATGCGGCGAGCTTTGGCCCGAACAATACGGTACTGAGTTAAGTTTTCGGGCGTTGGACGATTATTAAATTTTTTCAGTGCTTCTCGGCGTTGTCTAATGGCTTCTTTACATTCTTTAGTGAACCACGGTTTTGGGGTTCTTTTACAATTCGGCGAGGACTTAGGAATAGATTCTTCTGCAATCTCAATTAAGACGGATGTAAATTGTCGAATAGGATCAATATCGTTTAGGACGGTATTCCTGTTAAGTCCAGCTGTACAAAGTGTTTCAAACTTGGTCCAGTCAGCTTTCTTTAAATTCCACTGTGGAATCGTGTCATCAATTGTAACGTTGTTGTTCTTAAGAGAGATTGAAAAGTGATCACTGCTGTGAAGGTCATCAGCGACCTTCCAATTATAATCCAAAAGTAGTGAAGGAGAACAAATTGTCAAGTCGATACATGTGTATGTACCAGTTCCTGGGTGCAAGTACGTCGGAGATTTGGTATTAAATAGACACAAGTCGTGTCTAGTAATAAAATCTTCGACCCTTTTGCCCCTGTCGCTTATGTAATTTGATCCCCATAAAATATTATGGGCATTAAAATCACCGAGTAAAACAAATGGTGCAGGAAGTTGTTGAACAAGCGTGTCTAATTGGTTTGGTAATAAGTTGGTGTTTGGTGGTATATAAATAGAACAAAATGTAATCACTCGATGTAGAGTGACACTCACAGCAATGGCTTGCAAATTTGTGTTTAAAGGGATGACGCTATGTGGGGCTCTATTGTTCACAGCAATAGAAACCCCTCCCGAGGCCCTGTCAACGTTCTGTAAGTAGATGTTAAACAGGGAGTAGTTTTTAAGTGTGATGTTGTCCCTATCTTTTAAAAAGGTTTCCTGAAGGCATAGTATAGCAGGATCATATTCGTTTAAATGCAGGAGAATATCATTGTAATTGGCTTTAAGTCCTCGACAATTCCATTGTATGATCGTGTTCTTCATTATAAGTTTAGATTGGAGATTTTGGAGCTAGGTTAGACTTTTCGCGGAGAGAATCTATATGGTTATTTCTACGGAGGAAGTACGGGGATGATTTTTTTGTTAGGTCTGGAGCTACTTTGAGAACATGGAGCAGTATCTTCTGCATCCATGCTCTCAATGTCCCCAAACCTGTTATAGAGTTTGATGGGGTCTTCTGACCCCTTTTGCTGCCTATTTCCTTGTGATCTGTTTTTGTTCTTTGGTGATTTCTGTTGTTGAGTATTATTGAATGTTGTTTGGGTAGATGCCGTGGTTCTTTGTGCTTGGTAATGGGGGGTGTTAGTGCTTGATGTTGACTCGGGTGCATCTGTCTGCGTTTGAGCGTCCTTCGTTGCCTTGGGATTGTTCTTCACTACAGTGGAGAAGGATGGGCCAGGAAGAGATGTTTTTGCCTGTACAAGCTTTCTGGCCTCTGGATAGGGAATGTTGGATGTGTATTTAACCCTCTGTATTTCCTTCTCCTGTTTCCAGGTATCACAATCCTTGGAATTGGCGTGGTGCTCCTTTCCACAGTTGACACAATGCGGAGTGGCTCTACACTCAGATTCCTGGTGAGAGTGATCTCCGCATCGGCCACATATTTGGCTTTTTGAGCAGCGGTCTTCATGATGACCATATTTCTGACACTTATAACATCGAAGTGGATTTGGTATGTACACATCAACCTTCACTTGCAGAAAGCCAACTTTGACCACTCTAGGTACTGTTGGCTTGTTGAAGGTGAGTATAATGGTGTTGGTGTCCTGCAGGTTGTTGTTACGTTTAATACGTATTCTACGGACTGCAGTGACACCTTCGTTTTTCATCCCTTCAATGATATCCGTGTCGCTGACTCCAGCCAAGTCACGACAGCGAATCACGCCTTTGGACGAATTGAGTGTTGTGTGGGCGAACGAGGTCACTGGAATATCGAAAAATGTTGTCATTTTCTTGAGGTTTTCTGCTTGACCTCGTCGCTCACACTCGACAAGTAGGCAGCCCGATTTTAACTTTTTAACACCTTTTGGTGTTCCAATCAGTCCCATAATTGTTTTCTCGATCACAAACGGAGAGAGTACATTAAGCGGTTTTGTGGCATCTTTAGACTGTATAACCATGAAGCGTGGAAATGAATCCACACCACATGGTTCGTCATCTGAGTCAGATCCAGTTTTGGTACGCTTGAGTTGATTTTTTTTGGAAATATCCATGTTGGTGTATTTAAAATTCAGCACCCGTGCTCCCCGCCCACCAAGGAGCCCAACAAGGGGACACTTTTCAAGTGCCAGGGATACACAGATGTTATACTCAGTAGGTAAATTCACCTCCTGATTCATCCCATAAGACATACTCAGTCGGTAAAATTACCTCCCAATTGACCCGTTGAGCCACCGCCTTCTAGGAAGTCTTCTAAGACTTGGAAAAGGGAAAGTTAAAGGGATAGAATGTAGGGGCAACGGTGGTATCAAGAGAGATACAACGAGAAAGATAAAGAAAGTGAGCGAGTAAATAAAGACCTCCTAGGGCTCGGCGTGACCAGCCGATTTGTCGAGACCGGGCCCATCCCGACCACCCGTCTAGAAGAAGTAGAGGCCAAAGTAGTGTATTGCATCGGAAAGCCTCTGCTCAACTACCAGGATCCTTTCCTCCTCCGACACGGGTCGCAACCCACGGCAAACAGGTTGCCTCTACTTAGTCGCCTCTTACGACACGTAGCGAGGCACGGCGGACCAATTCTACAACCCCTGACCCGCAGGGGGACATACAAGCCGGGAAGTGATCATTCGTTCCATTGTTTTGCATACGCAGCTTGTCAGTGATATGGGTCTATAGTTGCTAGGATCTGCGCTATCTTTGCCTGGTTTGGGAATTGGTATTACTGTTGCTTCTTTCCAAATTTTTGGTACATTATCAGTGATCCATACATTATTGAAGATTTCCAGAAGAACTGATAATGGTGGTTCTGGAAGGTGTTTCAAAAATGGTAATGAATATCGTCAGGCCCAGTAGATGTATCATGCGCCTTATTCAAAGATTCCATGAGCTCCAACAATGAAAACGGTTGATTATAAGTTTCCGAGTTGTTCGATGGGAATTTCAACCGTGTCTTTTCCTTTTGAACTTTTAATCTACGGAAAGCTTCTGAATAATTAGACGATGATGAATTTTTAGAGAAATTATTAGCAAGTATATTAGCTGTTTTATGTTTGGTATTGAAATTGGTGTTACTTAGTTTCAGATGTCGGAAAGAATTGTGTTTTCCTTTTCCATTGATTTTGCGGATCATGTCCCAAACTTTCTTTAAAGAAGAACTAGAATTTAAAGTTGAAACATATTTTTTTCCATGATGCTCTTTTACTTTCTGTAATCGTGCGGAGAGCAGTGGCCGGAACAATTCGGTACTTAGTTATATTTTCGGGCGTTGGACGATTATTAAATATTTTCAGTGCTTCTCGGCGTGTCTAATGGCATCTTTACACTCTTTGGTGAACCATGGTTTTGGGATTTTTTTACAGTTTGGTGAGGACTTAGGAATGGATTCCTCTGCAGTCTCAAATAAGACGGAAATAAATTGTCGAATAGGGTCATTGTCGTTTAGGACGGTATTACTGTTAAGCCTAGCTGTACAAAGTGTTTCAAATTTGGCCCAGTCGGCCTTCTTTAAATTCCATTCTGGAACTGCGTCATCAGCTGTAGAGTTAATAGTTTCATGGGGGATTGGAAAGTGATCACTGCTGTGAAGGGCTTCAGCGACCTTCCAATCATAATCCAAAAGCAGCGAAGGAGAACAAATTGTCAAATCGATACACGTATATGTACCCGTTCCCGGGTGTAAATATGTCGGTGATTTGGTGTTATATAGACAAAAGTCGTGTCTAGTAATGAAATCTTCAACCTTTTTGTCCCTGTCGCTTATATCGTTTGAGCCCCATAAAATGTTATGGGCATTAAAATCCCCAAGTAGAACAAATGGAGTGGGCAGTTGTTTAACAAGGTTGTCTAAATCATTTGGTACTAAGTTGGTGTTTGGTGGTATATAAATAGAACAAAAGGTAATCACTCGATGAAGTGTGACGCTTACAGCAATTGCTTGTAAATCTGTGTTCCAGGGAATAGCGCTGTGAGTAGCCCTGTTGTTTACAACAACGGAAACTCCTCCTGAGGCCCTGCCACCAGTTTTGGAGTAGGTGTTATAAGAGGAGTAGTTTTTAAGTGTGGTGTTGTCCGTGTCTTTTAAAAATGTTTCCTGCAGACATACTACTGCAGGATCATGTTCGTTTAAAAGCAGAAGATTGTCATTGTAATTGCTTTTAAGTCCTCGACAATTCCATTGTATGATGCTGTTCTTCATTATGGATCTTTTTAAATCTTAGTGGATATGACTAGGTTAGACTTTTCGCGAATACATATTTGGGTTCATTTCTTTGGAGGAAGAACGGGATTCAATGTTCTGGTCGTAGGTCTGGAGCCACACTGAGGACATGGAGCAGTTTCTTCTGCATCCATGTCCTCAAAGTCTCCAAATCTGTTGTGCAGTTGCATGGGGTCATCAGACCCCTTATGCTGCCTTTTTGTTTGCGACTTTTTTATTTTTGGTGATTTTCGCTGTGGAGTGTTGTTGAAAGTTGTTTGAGTCGATATTGAGTTTTTTAGAGGTTGATAGTGTGGGATATTTGAGCTAGAAGTGGATTGAGGTGGGCTTGTTTGGGTTTGAGCGTCCTTCGTTGCTTTTGGATTGTTTTTCACTACAGTTGAGAAGGCCGGACCGGGCAGGGAAGTTCTAGCTTGTACAAGCTTGCTGGCCTCTGGAAAGGGAATGTTGGAGGTTTACTTAACCTTCTGTATTTCCTTCCCCTGTTTCCAGGTGTCACAATCCTTTGAATTAGCATTATGCTCCTTTCCACAGTTGACACAATGTGGAGTAGCTCTGCACTCGGATTCCCGATGAGAAGGGTCTCCGCATCGGCCGCATAGTTGGCTTTTCGAGCATCGGTCTTCGTGATGGCCGAATGTTTGACATTTGAAGCATCGAAGGGGATTTGGTATATATATATCTCAACCTTGACCTGTAAAAATCCAACTTTGACAACTGTAGGTACTGTTGGTTTCTTGAATGTGAGTATAATGGTGTTGGTGTCCTGCAGATTGTTGTTACGTTTGATACGAATTATACGGACTGCAGTGACACCTTCATCTTTCATCCCTTCGATGATTTCATTGTCGCTGACTCCAGCCAAGACACGGCAACTAATGACGCCTTTTGATGTATTGAGTGATGTGTGTGCGAAACAACTTACTGGTATCTCATGAAAGGTCTTAATTTTTCTGGGTGGTCTCAGTATGTGCCTTACGTTCGCACTCTACAAGCAGACCACCTGATTTCAGTCTTTTAACACTTTTGGGTTTTCCTACTAATGCAAGTATCGTCTTTTCAACTATAAATGGAGATTGTGCGGCAAGTGGTTTATCTTCATCTTTGGACTGGATGACCATGAAGCGAGGAAAAGATTCCACTCCACATGGCACATCATCAGAGTCGGAAATACTTGTTGTTATATTCTGTTGACCTTTTTTTTGATTTTCCATTTTTTGTTTATTTGTTATTTCGTCAACCGTTCTCCCCACCCGCCACGGAGTCCAACAAGGGGACACTTTCCAAGTGCTAGTGATACATAGGTGGTATACTCAATAGGTAAAATATCCCTCCTGATTGACCCGTTGAGCCACCGCCTTCTAGGAAGTCTTATGAGAGAAGTAGAAAGGAAAATAAAGAGGTAGACAGTAGGGGCAACGGTGGTATCAAGAGAGATACAATCAGAAAGATAGAAAAAGCGAGGGAATAAATTAAGACCTCCTAGGGCTTGACGTGACCAGTCGATTTGTCGAGACCGGGCCCATCCCGACCACCCGTCTAGAAGAAATAGAGGCCAAAGTAGTGTGCTGCATCGGAAAGCCTCTGCTCAACTACCAGGATCCTTTCCTCGCCCGACACGGGTCGCAACCCACGGCAAACAGGTTGCCTCTACTTACTCGTCTCTTACGACACGTAGCGAGGCACGTCGGGCGTATTCTACAAACCAGGACCCGCAGGGGGAGGACATAAATGTGAAGGATGGCCAAACTAGACGCAGGAAGACGCTGGCTAATGTCCCGAAATAATTTCTAAAATAAGATATACAGAAAGTGTGTTTATCACGCTATTTATTCTTATATTTCGATGAGTGTATCAGTTTCTATAGCATTCATATTTTGAATATTCATAGCTTTGATTTTGAAAAATTAGAATTTCCCAATCAACGATGCCTTTCGTATATTAGAGAAATATTTGGCAGAGAACACAGGTCTTTGAAATGATCATATCTTCAATAACTGTTTGGAAACAGAGACTGTGTGATAAAAGAGAACGAAGTCACCTCAGGAAACCACTTTTAGTGACAGAGTGTTTACGAATACAGTACGTATTTTGTAAAGTTTGAAAACACGAGTCTCTAGATATATAACAAATGAATTTAATATCAAGTCTCTTATGACTTAGTATTCGACCACTATTTCAATAAATTGTCTGTTTCGTAATCGTGTCAATGAGCTATATTGTATACGGGGCATTTTACAGCTGTCTCTTTGGAGTTACAGATATCAATTAACTTCCAAATGATCACAAATCGAATGGTATAGAGTATCCTCAATGAATGTGCCGACGTGTCAGTATTCCTGAAAGTGATAATTCGAAAATGGTCATAATATATAAACATGATATAATCCTGAATGTCACTTAATAAATTGTAATAATTCCCAAATGGTGATTTAGTTCTAAAGTCAAGAAGCACCTTGTTGATTCAATGATTACTTTAATAAAGAAATCTTCAAGTAACATGTTTGCAAAATTTATCGTAGAGTTTAGTTGAACTCATGGACACAAGTATGCTTCTAATATGTTGTTAGAACCGTGCAATTCAGATATGACATAGGTAGCACTTTAAAGAATTATCGACATTGATAAATGTAGTCGTTTCCAGTGTTATAACATTTGGAGAGCAAAATGCGAGATGCATATAGTATCTACTGACTCCGATCGTACTTGTTTATCCTGTAATAGCATGTGCACGCGTTATGGAGAGAGAGAGAGAGAGAGAGATGGAGAAAGGAGGGAGGGATGGATTAAGAAAATGAGAGATGATTTCATAGATCTTTGATTGTTCATCTAATTTTGGCATTATTATGTACAAAGCCGTCAAATGTTTGGTATTGACACCTTTCTCATAATGTTCACAATTTCATCCAAACTTTTGAATCGATATATTTTGTCTTTCTTTTGACCATTTTAGTTATCAGTCTAAATAATGATGCCATTCGATTTATGTTAGCATTGGATACATGCAGAAGAAAGGTAGGAGGAGAAACGTATCCCATCATTAATGCCACAGTTCTGCAGTTATATAAAACCAAATGGAGAATTCCTTAACTTCAGTAAAAATTCACCTATACAAAGCCATCAAATAATTAGTTGTATTTATAAATTCTAATTGCCAAGACAATCTTACTCAGATGTGGTATTTAAATTGTTGTAAGCAAAACCAGTGTGCACGTACTTGTATCTGTGTCTGGGTAATTATGAGAGAGAGAGAGAGAGAGAGAGAGAGAGAGAGAGAGAGAGAGAGAGAGAGAGATTCAGATGAGGTTTATTAGTGGTAAGTTGGTTGAATGGATGGTGAGCTTAATTCAAATCACTGCTCTTGCTTTAAAAGACAGCCAGGTCATTTGATAACGCGAGTAATGTAAATCGTAGAGTATTATTCAGCCGTAGAAAACGTATATCGGGTATACTAGATATTGAAAGCAAACCTGATGAATTGACATTCTCATATTTTAAGAACCTTGTTCTCAGCAATGATTTCTAACGGTAGACACAGTACAACTCTTGTCATTATGGCGACAAATGTGTTTTGATTCACGTTGAATACGATTTCATTGATTTTAAGACAAAATACATTAAAGATGGGACAGACCGAATCATATGATCTTATTTTATAGAATATTATTACAATATGGCCAGGAATATTCTTGTAGGACATTTAAATTGTAATGAGCGGGACGGGCATTTGTAAGAGCAATGCTAATAAATACCTTTTGTATATAGATTACTTCAACATTTTCTTAACAAATCTTCAGTATGGTTAGATTAGGGATAAGGGACTGACGCAGTTTCTTTCATTAACATGTTTCATCGTACTACTACGCGTTGTGAATACAAAATATAAGATTTGTGAGAGATATACAGGGATTGAAAGGCCCAGATTAGGTATGTTACTTATACATCGTATGAAATGTATTAAAACGGTTACATTATTACTTAGTATCTCTATGGTTAGGGATTTGTACTTCTGTAGGATAATTTGCTTCCAACCCAGGAGACCGAAAGTGAGAACAAAAATGATAAAACCGAACATTATGACGTACTTGCTTCCACGTTTCGGAACATGCCCCCACCTTCCTTCTAACATGTACACGTAATTTTGGTACTATCTTAGCAAGGAATGAAAGTAAGTATTATGTGGCAAGATATAACGTAGTGAAATCCTTTGACATTATCTTTGCAGAGAGTAGATTGTAAGCCTATTACTGACTCCCTGGAGGATAATAGAGAAGGAGTAGCGTTTTTAGTTAGGATTTTAGACTCTTATTGTTTAAAACCCAAAATGATTGGTTTGTTATATGTTCTGAATTCAGTCTACCTGTAATATGTGGAAACAGTAGATGGTATAAGTTACTTTCTGACATAAAACCAAAGACTAAAAACGTCAAACACTTAGCATGAACCTACTTTTCGGTTTCCTGGATATCATTTGAATATGTTCAATAATGTTGATACCCTACATATTCTTTGCGATCATGATAACTGACCCCATATTTTCTTGCAGTCCTAACACATGTGTGATTGTTGAAAGTAGGGTGCAATCGATGAAGCTGCAGTCTACTTCCGTTTAGAGAAGATTTTGATTGAAAAGTAGAAATAAATAATGTTTATGTACATTAGGTAAATTAGATGATTCTATGCACTGCACAACAATTTAGCATAGCTCAAACCTATTGGTGTGTATATTTAACTGTGTGCTTAACCTTTGTGTTTATTTTAAGTTGTACTTTAGATAATGCAAACAGAGTGTTTAAATAGCTAGCGTTTGTTAATTTTGCTAATAAATGTAATTTGAAAAGAGAATGTTGTGACGAAGTTTATATGGTTGGGGTGGGGTGCTCCCAATATTTTAATTAAACTGTTACAGAAGTCCCACAGAGGCTAAGTTTTGTTCCAAGTTAAATTTAGTGAAAGACAGATGTCAAAATCCGAGCCCCCAGTCAGCAATGCCGATGGTTAGATGGTTAAATATCCAAGAAAAGGTTGAAGTGCAATGAATAACAATTTAATAACAATTCAATAATATAAGTGCTCAAATTGCCAGTTACACTCCTTCTGCTTGACCCTTTAATAAGACTATTGCATCACTTTAGTAGCAGTGTAAGATTTATTTCTTCCTCTACTTGTATTTCTAGGCATCTGTTGTATTCCTTCTCTCTCTTATTTCTGCCAATTCCTTCTCCTCTTCCTCTCCAACCTTTCTCCAGATTGTTTCTCCTCCTGATCGACTTTCTCTAGACACCTTGTTCTCCACTTCCACTTTCTCTCCAGATTCCTTCTCCTCCTCCTCCTCTCCCACGACTGCTCTTATCGACTTCGACTTTCTCGGCTGCATATTCAATTTCTTCTCCAACTCTTTGAGGACTTGGGACCCAGTGGAACCGGAGGTTCTATGTCCCCTAAGAAGCTTCCTGTGAGACCACAAGGGCGGTACAAAGAGGGTAGAATCTGTTACCTTAGCCATCTCATCTCACACTACACACAGCCTATCATCAGATAACGACTATTAAATTCCTTCATTCTGGAGGAAACCCTATTGATCTGCAATCCTTCCAGGCGAATACTAAATTTTCTCTTGCGAGTTCGAAAAGTGTCACTCGGGTGTGAATTGTAATCACACCTTCTATCTCAATCTCGATTGGATATCGTTGCGAAGCGACCCAATTAACTTAGGGGAGAATGTCCTTCTTGCTGCATGTCAACGTGTGGATAAGAACACACCCGTTCACCCAGTGGACTTCCTTTTGATCCTTGAACTAACATTTAACATATAGGTATGATAACGGCAAGCGTTTGTTATATAGTGCGATCAGTCGCCATTGTCGACTAAAGTTTCCGGTCTTTGGCTGCTTATGGTAACCTTGCGTAAGAATTCAACACTAACCCCGGGGCAATCTTTAGACATCAAACACATGGCGGCGGTAATATTCCTAACACAGGTAGATTATATATTATACATGACTTTATAGCTGGGGCTCAGCAAACGCGACACAGGTGATAACAGCTGACGTGTTTGAACCAGTGAGTTGAATGGAGAGTGAGCGTAGTTCGAATTTCTGCTTTTGCGTGGAATAGATAACCAGTCCATTTATTAACACGAGTGATTTAAATCTTTGGACATAAAAGGGCTGTAGCGCACATATAATGAGAATACTTCGATATAGAAAGCAAACATGAAAATTTAGCATTCATGTCTTTTAAGTGCCTTTTTCACAGCAATGGTTTCTAACGGAATACACAGTTTGGCTTTTGTGATTATGGCTGTAAATTTCGACTGATTCGTGTTCCATATGACTCACTTTTGCACGAAGTAAATTAAGGATTCGAGAGCCCACATCGTATGATCATAATTTAGAGAACATTATTACAATATGTCCAGGAGTATTCTTGTAGTACATTTAACGTGTAATTAGCGGTTAGATCATTTGAAAGAGGAATACATTTAACGTGTAATTAGCGGTTAGATCATTTGAAAGAGGAATACAAATAAATACATTTTATTTAAATGTTTGGAGGGGTAAGTGGGTTAACACAATTTCTTTCATTCACAACTTTAATCCTACGGCTGGGCACACAGGAGAGACTGTAATAACTGTGAGAGATACACATCGTTTCCAAAAGGCCGATAGTATGTATATTACAGATAATTGTTATGCAAAATAAATGATTGGTGACTTTAGTATTTATAATCTCTATGGTCTGGTTTTGTTACTTTTCTAGGAGAATTTGCACCTAAAACCAGGAGTTCCAAAGTTAAAATGTACACGTACATTTGGTACTATCTAATTCAAACTTTAGTGGCAATATACCATTTAGTTGGAGAAGCTTGGACATTATATTTGCATAGAGTAGATTGTAAGCCTATTACTGACTCCCTAGAGCTAAATAGAGCAAAGTAGTACAGGATTAGAAACAATATTTACTGTGAGCCATATGTCAGTACTCAATAGTGAGTTCATGATATTGCTATGCTATTTATTTAAATGGGTAACATCTTTTGTTTTCTAGGCAAAATAGTTTTAGTTTTATTTCTACTTAAACTTTTGAAGAGGGGAAGAGGATCCCATTCTGTCTCTTTGTTTTGACATCTTTTTTCATATTGTTCAAAATTTCATTCAAACTTGGAGTCAAAACGTTTCTTTCTTTTGACCATTTTGCTCGACCGTCTGAAAAATAATTTCAGTTTGGTCTATGTTAGCATTGGATGCATGCAAAAGAAATCTCCAGGCAGATATATCTCCCAACATCGGGCGCAAAAATTAAACCTTGTTCCTTTATCGATACTAACTACCTGATAACGAAATCACGACTGGTTACATTATTTGACTTCCTTTTTAGAGAATGAAATAGACTATTAAGATTTACATCCTCTTAGAGTTTGGGTCAATGTTTTTACACGTAAGAACCTAATTTGCATTGTATGGCATGTCATTCCCTATTTGATCCCCAAATATTTCACACGAATTGTCATCAGTTATTTAAATTTTGTTTCTGAAAGATATATTAGAATGATTACTATTTGAGCCATTTGTCCATGATAGCCGAGTTAGATAAACACATTTTTGAAATCTCCCTTGGGGTATTGAATCTACTTTGTTTGCCTTAACTGGGCACTAGCGGTTGATATGGACAACGTATATATTGGCTCCCACAGTCTTTTTCTTTGCAAGTTACGTTCCGTATACAGTCTATTTTATTATTCTGCATTAGTGTTTTAATTTATTTTGTATAATTTTCATTCTCTTTGAAGCAGGCATAATTCGTATACGGAGGAGGCAATGTTTTTAATGCACATTACCCTTGTGTTTTATACTCTACGTTACTACCTTAAAGAACAGGACTTGTTGTTGAATTAAATATTGCTGCAATAGGAAGAAAGCGTGACTGAACAAACTGTTTAGTAAATTATTTAGCCATGTGTTTATTCCTCAGATAAACAGCCAGCTTTATTGCATCAATGCTGTTTGCGCACACGTAAAGACATCCATTTGTTGTAAAGATAGAGAGCCTAGTGTCTCAATAATAGTTTCAGGAACACTGTTTATATACAACGTTTAACATCAAACCCATGTCTCTGAGGTCCTTTCTTGATGAAAGATATATAGAAACTACAAAGCATACTGCACCTATATGTTATTAATTTTGTTAAATATCCTTGCATTATAATCATAATTAACACACTGAGACAAAATGTCATTACATTTACAATTTTAAAGCTTTCACTCTCTTTTGCTACAGCAACTCTTGTCGAAAAGGATAGAGGTATGTTGTAAAGGGAGTTACAACTACGAACGTATTAGACGTCTATCCCGAAGTAGATTTATTTTTGATCCAAAAGCTAAACCTCTCCCGATTGTAAATATGAAATTGACTATTATGCAACAGTGCCAATGCACTTAAAGTCATTATGCTAAGGCAGTCTAACGACAAAACCAGTATCCACGGTCAAACAAAGTTATTACGTAAATTTAATGTTCAACTTGAAACAGGCGATTAACCAAAGAAAGTTAGCTAATGGCCTGCGCAAGCACATTCCACCGAACCCCCATTATATACAAATGAATCGTAAAGGTCATCGTATTGACTCCTTTAAAAGCATTCAAAAAATGCAAGAGATGCTCCAATTGGCTGTGCATTGTAGGCAGTAATGAGGTATGTTAAATGTTTGTACAATCCATCCGGGCAATTCAACCGTAAATCCCAGTTTAAAATGGTCCTGTGTTGTGGTGGTTTTGGAGAGAGCTAGGAACCTTTGACAGGTAAGTGTAGTTTACTTTCAACTTCATGCTGGAAATTTTTATAAATTTATTTGATAAGAGTTCAAATTGATTTTTTATGAATTTGGATAATTGTATGTATTTCACAGGAAGAATACTTTTATTAGCAATACTATTATTTGTGTCCCAATTTCCAGCATCTATTAGTGGGACAATTGTGTTCCCCTTACTATCAACGATTTTGTTTTCTTAACACAAGCATTGTAATTAATTCGTTTGCAATATAACAATGTATGTTATACATAGATTTCCTCGCGGAAGTAAAGAAAATGGCTGATCTGTGCACTTGATAGACAACCTTATATATATATATATATATATATATCTAAGATACTTCTTTTTTCTTACGAGAGATCGTTAGGTACGCTAACGTATAGTGAAGGTTTAAGTGACTTATGAGTGTTAGTTCCTCAGAACAAATAAACACACACACACACACACACACACACACGCACACACACAAGCGCAACCAAAATATGCGGATATGTTAAATATAAGGTAAATATCATGCCATACTCAACGTATTTAGAAAAGGTCGAGAATTGTATCGTAATAAAGGCAGAATTTAAACACTAAGTGAGACGATGAGAAAGAGGGAGAATACAAATGTAAACATTCACCACCCATTGGCGAATTTTACACTAACTATATCTTATGAAACTGAATTATACATGTTTCAGTGGACTGAAGGAAATGTTACTCTGTCACGACTTGAAAAGTGAAAAAGAACCTATTACGTGTATGCAGAACCGTAAAAACCCTTGATGTGTTTTCATTTGATAGATAAGGATGTATTTTCAGAATAAATGAAATTTATCCGGTCGCATTTTTCATTTTTCACTGTTGTCCGAGAACGAATGCATACCTATGTTTCCTTTTCGAAGATAAGGAGTTGTTTCATTTTCAAAAAGGAAATTTACTCTTTCTGTGCTTCTGGAACTGATCTATCATTGACTGCACCATTATGTTGGCATGGGTTCCTACGCTGTACATTTAACAAAGATATGTTATTAAATTTGAAATCACTATTTGCATGAAAATAAGAGATATCACCAGTGTTGTTTCACAGCAGACAATAGCATGACTCAGTTGTTAAAACGATCCACATTGAACATGTTTATATAAGTATTACAATTCTTAACTTTTGCAAATGACCATGGAATTTGCCCCATTACATTTTGAAAATTGTTTTTACCGGCCTTTACCGTCATGTTATTTTGAAAATGTTTTGCAACTAGTTCGAGTTTTTAGATCATGGACATTGAATTAAATAGTTCAAACGCTGTAATATCGTAACATTTACACACATTTGTTTTATGGATGTTAGATTCAAGACGAATTCACAAAATGGCATAAGCTCCATACGTTCATTACAATGATAAGGTTATTATTGTTTAAACAATTAATATATTATACGTGTATACAAAAGATATCGTGGTAGAGTTACAAAGTTGGTTGTTGTTCTTATTATTTTTTTTTTCCACAGATGTATTATTGCAAACATGTTGAAGAATCCTGTGGCTTTGATGTTTTGAAATATATTTGGAAAACAAACAACGATGGAAAATAGAATAGTGTCCCACAGAATATATAATCTTTGTCTTGTACATGTTACAGTCTTAAATAGCCAAAAAGTAGCTATAACTTTTAGTATGGATTGAACTTAAAATTCATTGTATCTCTAGTTAATTCTGTTCAAGTCTTTAATAAGTTATGACTTGATTATTTTGTATCTGTCTCTAAAGGATGGTTGGTTAGTTGAATTTTTACGGCGCACCAGCACTATGAGGCTATTTAGCGCCATACAAAAGGTTATATCTTTCATCATTTAAAAGTGGTAAAAGGTTTCGTATCGACCAGCGATACGAAACCAAACAGTTGAAGGTAAAAAGATAAAATGGTAACTGTTATAAATAAATAAAGTTTCCAGATCAACGGGGAGTGCAAATGATGTATGACAACGAATACAGATGAAAGGTAATAAAATCTAACGACGGTATATATAGCACATAAAACTGTTCAAGGTGATAGCATACAAGCTATAACTTATGATAAATATTTACTTCCTTCAGGAAGTCTATAATATCAGAAACGCTAACTGTATCAAAGAGCTCCCTAATCTCATGCACATTGTAATAATGATTACGCGTAGGTTGGAGGTCGAAACACTCCAACATAAAGTGCTTAACAGTGAATGGTTCATTGCAAGATATGCACTCTGGTGGGTCTTCTCCTTTTAGTATATAGGAGTGGGTTAAATAAGTATGGCCGATTCGAATTCTTGCAATGACTACCTCCTCCCTACGGACGGCTCTGTAGGAAGGAGTCCATTCTCCTAGGGTTGGCTTGATGGCATGAAGTTTGTTATTCACGGCATCATTCCATGATGCCTGCCATTTCTGACGTAAACATTCTTTGATACTACGTATAAAATCCGTATACGGTGTATTAAAATGAGATGGTTCTAGTGATAGAGCCATTTTAGCAGCGCGGTCTGCTTTGTCATTACCTTTAATTCCAATATGGCTGGGTAACCAACAGTATACTATATTGTGGGAGGTACTCAGCTCAGTATGTTTCAGGAGAACATTAGCTAATAATGGATTCTCCAGTTTTCTATTATGTAGTGACTGAAGTACTGATAGTGAATCGGAGAAGATGATGATATTTAAAATACGCTTGCTTTCAATATATTGCAATGCAAGGTCTATTGCTCTGATTTCGGCTGAAAAAATTGATGTACCATTTGGCAAGCGAACTTTTGTTGTGTGTTTTCCACTAACGAAGGCTGCAGCAGCCTTTTCCTGATCTTTTGATCCATCAGTATATATTCTTGTATAATTTTCAAATTGGGCGATTAGTTCATGGTAAGAGTTGTGGAAGATGGAAGGGTTTGTCTCCGATTTTTTTCCATCGTGTAATGTGAAAAGTACCTTTGGTTGTTGAAGTAGCCAGGGAGGTGTTTCGGAGACGGTCGTTTTCAGAATTTTTGAAAGATCAATTTTGGTACTGTCAAGGCATGGTAATATTCTAATGCCAAAGGTAGGTATGACGTTTGGTTTATTGTCATATAAGGTTTTATATTTGGGTTCAAAAACAGCCGAAAAAGCAGGGTTCAGAGGGTTTGAGCTTAATTTGAGAGCATACTGTGCAGAAAGCATTTCTCTACGTTGTGGTAAAGGTGGTTCGTTCGCTTCAACGAGTAGGCTTTCACACGGGGATGTCTTAAATGCTCCCAAGGCAAGTCTTATTCCCTGATGATGAATTGGGTCTAGCATCTTCAAATAGGACTTCCTAGCTGAACCATAGACAACGCAACCATAGTCTAGTTTCGAGCGAATAAATGTTCTGTATAAACTGAGTATGACTTTCCTATCAGCACCCCAGTCGGTGTGCGCTATTACTTTTAGTAAGTCTAGAGACTTCAAGCATTTAGCTTTCAAATTCTTCAGGTGTGGAATAAAGGTCAGTTTTCTGTCGAAGATAATACCTAAGAATTTTGCTTCCTCAACAACTGGAATAGGTGTTCCGTCCAGCGTGAGTTTAGGTCCATCATGATGTCTTCGTAGCTGACAGAAATGCATACATACAGTTTTTGATTTCGAGAATTTGAAACCGTTAGTATTGGCCCAATTTTGAATCTTGTTGATATTTTGCTGTAATTGTCTTTCAATTGTATGCATGTGCTTGGATCGGTAACATATTAAAAAGTCGTCAACATATAGGGAGCAATCCACACCGGGAGTCAGACACTTGGTGATGCTATTAATTTTTATGTTGAAAAGCGTCACCGATAAAATACTGCCCTGGGGCACACCCATCTCTTGATCGTGCATATCAGAGAGGGTGGAGCCCACTCGTACCTTGAATTCCCTGTCTGAGAGGAAGTTTGATATGAACGAGGGCAGTCGGCCTTTTAGACCCAGATCGTGCAGGTCATTTAGTATTCCGTACTTCCAGTTGTGTCATAGGCCTTTTCCAGATCAAAGAAAACCGCTACTAAGTGTTCCTTCTTGATGAAAGCGTCGCGAATAAATGTTTCCAGTCTAACCAGATGATCATTGGTACTACGACCATAACGAAAGCCACTTTGGAAAGGAGATATTAAATTGTTGGTTTCCAAATACCATACAAGCCGAGAATTGATCATTCGTTCCATTGTTTTGCAAACGCAGCTAGTTAATGATATAGGTCTATAGTTGCTAGGATCTGCGCTATCTTTGCCTGGTTTGGGAATTGGTATTACTGTTGCTTCTTTCCAAATTTTTGGTACATTACCAGTAATCCATAAATCATTGAAGATTTCCAGAAGAACTGTTAAGGATGGTTCTGGAAGGTGTTTCAAAAACTGGTAATGTATATCGTCAGGCCCAGCAGATGTATCATGGGCCTTATTCAAAGATTCCATAAGCTCCGACAATGAAAACGGTTGGTTATAGCTCTCTGAGTTATTCGATGTGAATTTCAACCGTGTTTTTTCTTTATGAGCTTTCAATCTTCGGAAAGCTTCTGAATAATTAGACGATGAGGAATTTTTGGAGAAACAATCAGCAAGTACATTAGCTATTTCTTGTTTGGTATTGAAATTGTTATTATTTAGCTTCAGATGTCGGAATGAATTGTATTTTCCCTTCCCATTTATTTTGCGGATCGTGTCCCAAACTTTCTTTATTGAGGAACGAGAGTTTAAAGTTGAAACATATTTTTTCCATGATGCTCGTTTACTTTCTTTAATTATGCGGCGAGCTTTGGCCCGAACAATACGGTACTGAGTTAAGTTTTCGGGCGTTGGACGATTATTAAATTTTTTCAGTGCTTCTCGGCGTTGTCTAATGGCTTCTTTACACTCTTTAGTGAACCACGGCTTTTGGGTTCTTTTACAATTCGGCGAGGACTTAGGAATAGATTCTTCTGAAATCTCAATTAAGACGGATGTAAATTGTCGAATAGGATTAATATCGTTTAGGACGGTATTCCTGTTAAGTCTAGCTGTACAAAGTGTTTCAAACTTGGTCCAGTCAGCTTTCTTTAAATTCCACTGTGGAATCGTGTCATCAATTGTAACGTTGGTGTTCTTAAGAGAGATTGGAAAGTGATCACTGCTGTGAAGGTCATCAGCGACCTTCCAATTATAATCCAAAAGTAGTGAAGGAGAACAAATTGTCAAGTCGATACATGTGTATGTACCAGTTCCTGGGTGCAAGTACGTCGGAGATTTGGTATTAAATAGACACAAGTCGTGTCTAGTAATAAAATCTTCGACCCTTTTGCCCCTGTCGCTTATGTAATTTGATCCCCATAAAATATTATGGGCATTAAAATCACCGAGTAAAACAAATGGTGCAGGAAGTTGTTGAACAAGCGTGTCTAATTGGTTTAGTAATAAGTTGGTGTTTGGTGGTATATAAATAGAACAAAATGTAATCACTCGATGTAGAGTGACACTCACAGCAATGGCTTGCAAATTTGTGTTTAAAGGGATGACGCTATGTGGGGCTCTATTGTTCACAGCAATAGAAACCCCTCCCGAGGCCCTGTCAACGTTCTGTAAGTAGGTGTTAAACAGGGAGTAGTTTTTAAGTGTGATGTTGTCCCTATCTTTTAAAAAGGTTTCCTGAAGGCATAGTATTGCAGGATCATATTCGTTTAAAAGCAGGAGAATATCATTGTAATTGGCTTTAAGTCCTCGACAATTCCATTGTATGATCGTGTTCTTCATTATAAGTTTAGATTGGAGATTTTGGAGCTAGGTTAGACTTTTCGCGGAGAGAATCTATATGGTTATTTCTACGGAGGAAGTACGGGGATGATTTTTTTGTTAGGTCTGGAGCTACTTTGAGAACATGGAGCAGTATCTTCTGCATCCATGCTCTCAATGTCCCCAAACCTGTTATAGAGTTTGATGGGGTCTTCTGACCCCTTTTGCTGCCTATTTCCTTGTGATCTGTTTTTGTTCTTTGGTGATTTCTGTTGTTGAGTATTATTGAATGTTGTTTGGGTAGATGCCGTGGTTCTTTGTGCTTGGTAATGGGGGGTGTTAGTGCTTGATGTTGACTCGGGTGCATCTGTCTGCGTTTGAGCGTCCTTCGTTGCCTTGGGATTGTTCTTCACTACAGTGGAGAAGGATGGGCCAGGAAGAGATGTTTTTGCTTGTACAAGCTTTCTGGCCTCTGGATAGGGAATGTTGGATGTGTATTTAACCCTCTGTATTTCCTTCTCCTGTTTCCAGGTATCACAATCCTTGGAATTGGCGTGGTGCTCATTTCCACAGTTGACACAATGCGGAGTGGCTCTACACTCAGATTCCTGGTGAGAGTGATCTCCGCATCGGCCACATATTTGGCTTCTTGAGCAGCGGTCTTCATGATGACCATATTTCTGACACTTATAACATCGAAGTGGATTTGGTATGTACACATCAACCTTCACTTGCAGAAAGCCAACTTTGACCACTCTGGGTACTGTTGGCTTGTTGAAGGTGAGTATAATGGTGTTGGTGTCCTGCAGGTTGTTGTTACGTTTAATACGTATTCTACGGACTGCAGTGACACCTTCGTTTTTCATCCCTTCAATGATATCCGTGTCGCTGACTCCAGCCAAGTCACGACAGCGAATCACGCCTTTGGACGAATTGAGTGTTGTGTGGGCGAACGAGGTCACTGGAATATCGAAAAATGTTGTCATTTTCTTGAGGTTTTCTGCTTGACCTCGTCGCTCACACTCGACAAGTAGGCAGCCTGATTTTAACTTTTTAACACCTTTTGGTGTTCCAATCAGTCCCATAATTGTTTTCTCGATCACAAACGGAGAGAGTACATTAAGCGGTTTTGTGGCATCTTTAGACTGTATAACCATGAAGCGTGGAAATGAATCCACACCACATGGTTCGTCATCTGAGTCAGATCCAGTTTTGGTACGCTTGAGTTGATTTTTTTTGGAAATATCCATGTTGGTGGATTTAAAATGCAGCACCCGTGCTCCCCGCCCACCAAGGAGCCCAACAAGGGGACACTTTTCAAGTGTCAGGGATACACAGATGTTATACTCAGTAGGTAAATTCATCTCCTGATTCATCCCATAAGACATACTCAGTCGGTAAAATTACCTCCCAATTGACCCGTTGAGCCACCGCCTTCTAGGAAGTCTTCTAAGACTTGGAAAAGGGAAAGTTAAAGGGATAGAATGTAGGGGCAACGGTGGTATCAAGAGAGATACAACGATAAAGATAAAGAAAGTGAGCGAGAAATAAAGACCTCCTAGGGCTCGGCGTGACCAGCCGATTTGTCGAGACCGGGCCCATCCCGACCACCCGTCTAGAAGAAGTAGAGGCCAAAGTAGTATATTGCATCGGAAAGCCTCTGCTCAACTACCAGGATCCTTTCCTCCTCCGACACGGGTCGCAACCCACGGCAAACAGGTTGCCTCTACTTAGTCGCCTCTTACGACACGTAGCGAGGCACGGCGGGCCAACGAATAAAAAGTTATTGGTAAAATGAAAGATGAGTTTATGTTTGTTCCGGTGAGAGAGTTTGTTGGACTAAGAAGTAAAATGGATGCCGTAATTCTCGACGATAATAAACTGACAAAGAAAGCAAAAGGTATTCCTCGTGGATACGCAAACAAACTGTATGAAATTTAACGATTTTAAGACCCCACTAAACAACAATGTCAGTTTTATTAAGACAAATGTAATCAGAACTAATCTTCACAAGCTCGAGACAGATACGATTATTAAACGTGTACTTAGCAATTTCGATGATAAAAGATATTGCAAAAATGGTATAAACACACTTGCGTCAGGTCATTTTAGAACGAAATGCTAAAGTTTGCTTAGAAAATTACTTGTAATTTTCCACAGTTAGCTATTTTGTTTCAAAAATGGAGATAATACCGTTACAGCTAGTTTAAAATCGCATTTGAATTATCGAACGTAGATCAGGACATTTGTCTATAAGGTAGAGCTGCACTGAAATGATTTTCAACTGCTTAAGATTACATCTGTCAAGTGATTTCCAGACGTATTAGTGAGTTTGTTTTCTCTGTCTGTATGTTTCAATCAAAGAATCTAAGGCCGCACTTAAAGAGTGTTCTGTATTGATTTCCAGTTGGTGCTCTGAATCTTCACGGCTTTGGTAAAACCCACTTATTGATTTTTTCTGACTGCAGAGTCGTACACAGCCGCTGATTAATGTTGGAAATTGCAGAACAAATGCTACATTTGGCAACTTTATATACGAGCTTCGTTTTTCTGTACAACTAGAAGGTAATATATTTAAAATCTATAAGATCTTAGATTTCGCGATTCAATTTATAATAATGTTTTTCAAAAATCAGAAAATGAAATGCTATTCAAAATCAGAAATGAAATGCTATTCAAAATCAAGTAACTAGTAAGTATATAGTAATTTCTCGAATGTATACATGTAACCGGATTTCATAGCTCAGTGCAGGAATGTTGGATTCTCGTACTGAAGGTCTGTGGTTCGATTCCCGTAACAGGCAGATGTCGGTGGGTATGGGCCTGGGTTACCAAATTTTCTTAAGATAATTGGGGGTACGAAGTCCAACAAAAAAATAATACACTCTCCCACCATGTAACCTTGTGGTGGGTGTACTTTTGCACTCTCCTCGGGGTTATCATGGGGAGAGTGTACGAAATCTGTTGGACGTAGGTAAATCCCCCATTTATGTATGTGTCGTCCCTTGGTATAAGTTTATTAAGGTTATATATTGTGTCGTCCTTTAGTGTAAGTTTATTAAGATTATATATTGTGTCGTCCCGTAGGATAAGTTTATGTGTATACTCACTGAACTTGCTAGAATGTTGTTTGGCAATCTAGGAGTTCACAAGGGGTTGTGCCGTACTTAATTAAGATTATATGTTGTGTTTGTGCCGTCTGTATCATCCAAAAATAAACAGCAGCGGTGATGTGAGCTCGTGACCTTGAGACCTCACTGAAGGGCACCCCATACAAGGACATTCAGAAAGAATGTCGCCGGACAAAAAAGGTCTTATAAGGTGCCTGTGTACCATAAGATAGGTCTTTACACTGAAATAGACAGCCCTCGGAGTTCCTAACGTTTCGGTTTCGGATATATAGGAATTCGCCTGGGGGTATGTCTATTGAAATAGCAGCCGTCTGAGTTCCTAAAGTTTCGGTTACGGATATTTAGGAATTCGCCTGGGGGATATATGCTTTGAGTGCCCGAAATAGACAGCCCTCTGAGTTTCTAAAGTTTCGTTTCGTTTAGGAATTCGCCGAGGGGTATGTCTAATAAATGGGACTCTAAGGTCGTTATGAGACTTTACCGGCAGAAGGGACCCCAGTGGAATGGTAGACCGAACGTCACCGCTGCTGTTTATTTTTTGTCTAAATATTGCAGTAGTAGATGTTTAGAAATAAATCTAGAGGTGTCCAATATTTGGTAGAGGGGTGGGGTCTCTGATCTAGAATCCGCTTTTGGTTTACTGAAATTTGGAGGGTGAAAAATTTAGGAGAGGGGGTCTCTGAGGTGGCAAAAAAATGTCAGAATATATTTATTTTAAAGGGGTGGGGGACTCTGGTCTAGAATCTTTCCAATTTTTGGTAGAGGGGTGGGATCTCCTCTCCAAGATCAGAAAAAAATTTCTGGAAACTCCAATAAAATATTTTTAGTCTTATTTTGAGATGAAAATGATTCCTTAATAAAATTACAAAATAGAAAGTTTTTATAGGAGAATTCTCGGTTTGGTTTAGGATCTGCCTATTAGTTTACTACTAATGCTCATTATTTCTATTAAATTCAAAATTCACGAAAATTTCTTAGTCTGGCAAACTATGAAATAAAGTGTATAAAGAAACGCTTGGTAATGTATTTGTGCTCTTTGGTTAAGTCTCAACCTAGTCAAATAACACATAATTGTAAACATGTTTAGATACATACACGTCACAATGAAACAAATTTCACCTTCTAAACTCCACAGAACCAGAACCACCTGCGCACTTTCCTACAGAAGATCTGGGTATATGCAGTTTTCAGTGGATCTTATTTATGCGCGAGTATATCTAGGACTCACTTTCTCTAAAAAGGATGAGTTCAGTTTTTTTCCAGACTTATATAAATATCCATGATTTTATTTATCAACTATCTGCAGGTAAGACCAAATTTTAGCAAATATTTGTTTCCGTGTGTAAAATTATAATCTGACTCTATCTCCCCGTTTTTATTTTAGCCCCTACCGATGTCAATAACGGAAAACTTTAAGGTGATACAAAGTACACAGAGCTTAGTCAATTCACTCATTGATTTATAATATCTAACCTCACTTTAACCAGACTAGCCCTAACATAGGCATCCTCCGCATCTTTCATGCTTAAACGGCTTTCCATACTAACACGACGCCATATTGCGTACAATATGGGCGAGTCTCTTTTCTTAAGACAGCATTGTGATTCAATTCATACTATTCGATAACTGCTGGATAATTCCGTAAATTACCATAATGTTAAGAGTTTAGAATTACATCACTTTACACACATGAACAAAGAAAGTACACCGCTTGTTAAATACACGGGAAAGGCAAATTTGTAGTTGTAATTGCTTGATTCGGCATTGCAAATATCGGAAGCAGACGACGTATTATTTTACTTCTATGTACGTTCATGTATAATCCTACTTACACCACTTCGCTGAAAATGGACTTGTCCAGGAACTGGAAATGACTGGAACGCATGTACGTCTTTTACACTGAAAACAGGTTAAGTTCTGAACATTCTTTTATCTCATTTGTACTTTTCGTATTTTAAATCGGTAGGGGTACAAACAAGCGGGGAGGTATATACAGGCTATAGTTATGATTTTTATCCATCAGCATGGATTTTAAAAATAATTTCAAGCTCACATAAATGAACATTTTTTTAAAATAAAATGAGCTACATTACATTTTAAGTTTCTTAATATGTGTGAACATTAACTCACATTTTGATTTCAATAGGGTTATCGTTAAAGATAAATACTTCTACATTAGTTCTTAACAAGTGCTCGAGCTATGTCTTTCTGTTCATATTATTTCTTCACGACGGCATTGCTGACATCAGTCAAGTTGAAATAAAATTTCGTGTGTGCACGTAAAATTTCAGTGATAATAGATTCCTCTGGCTTTATAAAAATGTTAGCCACTTGTTTAAAAACATGTTTATGTACACGACACCAGTTTTCACAATAACAAATGCCAGATTATAAATACAGATAGATGAGTTGATGGCTGGATGGATTGGTTAGTGGGTACATATTTGTGTGCTTAGAAGCTTGGGCTATGGGTGGGGAAACCCGCGGACAGGGGTTTTAAACTCCGCAGAGAACGAATTAAACCTTTCTAACCTGTATGATAATATTATACATATATCTATCTATCTATCTATCTATCTATCTATCTATCTATCTATCTATCTATCTATCTATCGATCTATCTATCTATCTATCTATATATATATATATATTGCCCGTTCCTGATATTCTAACTTGAGTCCACATATTATGTACAAGTTCTAACCTGTATATGAAGGCATGTACTTAGCAGAGAGTGCATGGAGGGTGATTACGTATACAAGGCAGATGTGCCGTGATCGTTGTATATGCAAAACGATCACTCAGTGCATGTTTAAGAAGCATTGAATAACTAAACAATCGTCTTTTTCCTTCACACGTGGTCCGTTATATGATACCTCATGATCATTGATAATAGGTCATAAAATGGTATGCCTGCTTGAACATAATTTGTCTCCACAAATTGTCCAAACGATCACAAAACGTCCCAAACCATGATAAGAAGATCACGTTTGCAAAATCGCAAAGGAGATAAATGAATCACATCAAAGGAAAAGAAAAAAGGAAAATATATTACCACAATTTGTCTTACCAACATCTGTTACTTTGTTCTAGAAAACATATCTCCTTTCTACGTCATATATTTCAGAGACTTCAGAGGGTACATTAATTACCAGGCAAATAATTGTCTCAAAACAGTGATGAATGCGTTCTGTTATATTATTTGAAGTATTCTTTTTCCGTCTCAGTAACTGAAACATTCTACCTCGCCCCTACAAAACTTAGAACAATGCATAGCGATTATTATAGCAGCATAGACTGTTTTTATACAGAATGAAGACAACAATCATGAAGCTTGAAAACTGTACTAGTAGAGAAGGTGGAACCCATTGCCAAGTTCCAATCAGAAATATGGAGAGAATTGAAACTTGGCAATTCGAATAAGAAACTCAAATGTTAGTGTTATAATCAGAAACTGTCTATATTTGGGTTCTTACAAAGGGAGGATTACTTCTATATCTATCTATCTATCTATCTATCTATATATATATATATATATA
>JAECUM010090590.1:0-39133 GCA_016617855.1 Megalonaias nervosa | reverse complement strand
ACTATGTGTCATCAGGAATGTATGTTATTCGATAAGGAAATGTAGGTGTCGATTTTTGATATAGAAAACGAAATTCGATAATTCTACCTAATGACAGAAAAACACTTTCACAGACAAACATGCAAATTTAAAATCTAATACCAGTAGACTTACAAACTAATGCTTCTAGGAGGAAATAACAAGCTAATTTATATTCATTTTGTTTAATTCTCAATTATTTTAATGTATGTTTTACAAATCTGATAGAAACTATAGGTGTTGACAGTAGTGTAGGTAAGAAATTCTGCCTCTGCCCCCTCCCTCGCAATACATAATTATGCGGTCTGTCCCAATAGCATGCAGCATTTTGGATATGCTCGATGTGAAGTTTTGGCGGTTCCTACGCCACAGGGTATCGAGTTTGAAATAGCAAATAAAATTAACCTAATGACATTAAAACACTTACATTTACGAACAATCACACATTCTTACAATCCGACACCGTACGCTTTCAAACTATTGTCTATGGGCGTATGTTATGCTATGACGACAAATACTTGTTCATCCAAACAAACACCCATTCGTACAATCTAACAGTCTTCTTTACAATTTAGTGTCTAGGGGTCTCATATGTTATGACAAGATTGAAAACACTTTTTATTGCAAATTAACACCCAAACTTGAAATCCAACATTCGTACTTACAAACCAATGCCAAGGGTATTATATGATGATAAACATTCATACTACATACATTCTCACTTGCAGACAAACACCCTCACGTGCAGACTAATGAAAAGGAGAGAAAACTGTATGATGACTAACATGTATCCTTACAAACCAACGCTTTCCTTGCAAACTAATCAGTTGGGGGTAAAGGTGGAATGCTTATTCTTACAAATAAGCATGCATAGTGACAATCCATTAACCACTTTTACAAACAAACACCCATTTTACAATCCATCATCCACATTTACAACCTAATGTCTAGGAAAAGATGGGGTAAGATATCGAATGATGACTAACACATGCTTACAATCCAACAGCTTCACTTAGAGACTAATGTCTATGGAAAGGGAAAGGAGGTATGGTATGGTATGGTATGGTATGGCATGGTATAATGGCTAACACTCGCCCTTACAAACAGACACACTCTTATAATTAGATGTTTACAGAGTATAACACAATCCAACGCTTATCCTTACAAACCAACATATAGGGGAATGGTGTGGAATGAGTCTGCCGTTAGATATTGTTTTACTTTTGGAAGTGAGAAAAATATGGAAATTCCGATTATATATTTAGCCTGGTCAGCTGATGTCGTGAAACTAATGGACTAAATGATTCCATTATGAACCTGCCCCATTATCTCTTCTTTTAATGGCAACTTCATAGGACGCGAATCAGAAGATAAACTGACCCTGTCGTTTTTGTTTTGTTTTGTTTTACCTATTTTGCACAGTAGATAGAACCAGGCAGACACGTACAGATAAAATCTTCTGGACAGGAATCTTGTGAATTAGCGCGGACAAAAATAATAATTTAATCAGTGGTCACGATATATGTAATAATGAGCTGTCACATATTGTTAGGGGGAATCTTCCGATGTAATACTTACATGTTCAGCCTGGACATGTAACTAAGTGTGAAAAATGTACCAATCATCACTGGAGCATGAAAAGTATGTTTCTGTCTCCTCCATATGAGGGCAATAAGAAATCTTGCAAAAGTCCAATCCCGTACCTGCTCAACAATAACAGGAACATCCCTGCCTATCTTAGATTATATGAACTAGCTCTAAGACAGCGTATTGCAAAAGCCAAATCCCGTACTTGCTCAACAATAACAAGAATATCCCTGTCCATCATAGATTACATGACCTAGTTCTGTGACAGCTTCTTGCATAAGCTAATACCTGCTTAATAATTGCAAGAATGTCCCTGCATATCACTGATTACATGACCAAGTTCTCCTGCCTTTTCCAACTTAATTTTTATAAGTTTCTTTCTTTCGTAACCAAACAATGAATTAAATACAGCGGAGATGTCAAGCTTTATGAACTTTCATAGATTATGTTCAACCCTTGATTCAACGTTATACTTAGGTAAGGAACAAACTCGAAGATTGCTCAGCGCGACTTTTTAATCGCAAAGTATTTTCCTCTAATTTGATATATTGTTCTCTCTCTCTTAGATTTATTGTTACTAGAAATATAAGACAAGGAAAGAGATTAAGTTTCTAATGCGTATAAATTCCATTTCATGTATAGCTTGGCATTTATTTCTGATTCACACTTAAATAATAAGCCCATTTAAAGACTGCAGCGCGCGATCTTCCAATCGCTGCCCGACAAAACAGTTTTCGTAAGGACATTAACAAATTTAAGATTTAAAAAAACTCCATACATTCAAATCAAAATATAAATAAATTTCATTTGCATGCAACGTCATGCATATATTACTAGCTTTTAATTAGAATAAGAAGCAAATTCGATCGCGCAGCGCGTTTGTCCGAAATGGAAAGTAAATATAACGACGTAAACAAGTGTAATATTAATGTTATTCGAGAAAATAAATAATATTAAAATAAGAGCATTAATTACTTTATGATGGATGTATTGCCTTGATTCAAGCTCTCACACAAAATATGAACATTGTCCAAATCGCATTGTGCTTTCATCTGGCAAATTGCTACTCCCATCCAACCCCACCCCACCCAGAAAACAACATATTTTCACAAAGAAATGAACATATTTAAAATGAGGGAACACCAATGAGATGTTATGATGATTTAAAAGTCAAACAAACCTGATTTTAAGATATAGTAATATCTTTAGGATCATATTTAAACTATTTCGAAATGTAAGATGCAGTGATTGTTAAGTTTTAGTAAAGGAAGAAAAACTAGGGTTTTGCTTTCTGATATGCATACAAGTCCAAGGATGAGCAATTGAATACTAAATGGAAAGACAGAAAGATCTACGAAAACACAAGTAGATAGGTCAATCCTATAGAATACATCTATCTTCAGGATCTCTCAGGATACTAATATAAAATTAAGGGGAAAAAAATGTATGAAAAAGAGACATAAAGGAAATTACGCTGGCCTAAGATCGAAGTTACATCGTTAGTGGAATATCAACATATATTCAAGCTACCACAAATAGCTTGGTTTTGAAAGGGTAAAGCAAATTGCTGTCAAATTTTGATTCTCCTGTGGCGTATGAATATGAATATATATTTATAGTTATTAGTCATTAATAAAATAAGAAAATAACTATATAAACAAACAAACCGCGATGACCTACTAAAATATGGAGAGAAGGAAAAGGCTGATAGGATACCATTTATCCTGACCTATCATCCAGGCAACCCCAATGTAGGTAAAATCATCGCGATACACTGGCCCATCGTGGAATCGTCGGACGCACTAAAGTTAATCCTTCCGAACAAACCTGTAGTAGCTTACCGGAGACCTAAAAACCTCAAGGACATCCAAGGCAGGACGAAGCTAACGCCAATCACTAGTAAAGACTACCCTAGTCAATCTGGCTCCTGTGGCGATAAAAGATGCAAAACCTGTCAATATATGACAGAGACCAGGACATTTTCTAGCACAGTGACTAGAGAAAAACTTAACATACATGGTCCAAACAAAACGTGCAAAACTGAGAATGTAATTTATTTCATCACATGTAAGATCTGTAGCCTTCAGTATGTCGGAGAAACTGAAAAGCTACACAGAAGGATCAATCTTCATAGATTTGATTGGATGACAAAGAAGTTGTACAGAAGCCCAGTCGCAGAACACTTCTCCTCCCCTGGCCACACTTTCACTGATATAACACTTATTGCAATTGCTAACAACACCAACTGGATTTCCGAAACCAGGAAAGAAAAGGAATCTTACTGGATACGTCGCTTTAGAACATTGAAACCAAGCGGTTTAAACCAAGAAGACTAGAAAAAGACAGCCATGCACAAATAAAACTATCTTTTGCAGCCGACACATTTTGCTTTTGAAAAATTCTCCAAATTTGCTTAATAGCCTACAATTACTACTATAACAATGAAATATCCGGGATGTAATTTGCGCTTACATAAATATATACATAATACCAGATGTCGTTATGGCTCATCGATTTCTAGGTTAATACAAATAATTTCCAGTATCTCCAACAAGTTGATACAAACTAGTTGAAACATAATACATTTGGAGGTTTAATTCCTGTAGAAAAAGCCATGTAAAGTTTTGCAAACACTACGGTTTTTCTGTTTATTTGTTTGTCTTGTCTATGTTTTGTATATGCCTTTGAAAAAGACTCATTAAGAGTCGAAAGTGCTCTGGCTAGTTAGATACTAGCTTTGTACTGTTCGTTGTCAGCTTATTGCATATATATATATATATATATATATATATATATATATATATATATATATATATATATATATATAATTACACGAGAGAGAGAGAGAGAGAGAGAGAGAGAGAGTATTGTGATATTTCTTCACAATGATCAAACTGAAAACAGATGACTGAATAAAATTCATAAATAATCATTTACAATGGATTAATTGCTTAACCACGTGCAAATGAGGTCTAATTTAAACTGGGCTGTAGTATGCTTGAACTTATCTGACGGAACTCATCAGAGATGAAATCTACTTCAACTTAA
Organism: Megalonaias nervosa; assembly: GCA_016617855.1. Taxonomy (NCBI): domain Eukaryota; kingdom Metazoa; phylum Mollusca; class Bivalvia; order Unionida; family Unionidae; genus Megalonaias; species Megalonaias nervosa. The sequence goes on along the minus strand of JAECUM010090590.1, from coordinate 34,480 downwards.
TTATCACCTAAACCGCAGACTTGGGTTAAAATGGAGAAAATGTATAAAAATTACACCACTGGAAAATATTTAATGAAGAAAAGGTGCACTTAAATTAAATGAAATGACATACGCCAAATGAAAGAAAAGGTTATTCTGGTGTGATTTGGCAAATTAGCTCCATTACAAATATGTACCACGCACTGAAATCGAAGACGAAATCTGTCTTGCTAATGAACTGTCTGATTTAGGTACTTTTAGATACAGATTTGTTTCCTTCTACAATAAAAAACACTTTTGCGGAGATAATTGATACAAGGCAATGCTCCAACCCAACTCCATATTTTTTTCAAGCATTATGTATCCATGGAGATTATGGGGATGGGTAAAGATTGGAACAGATATCATTTTAACAACTAACATATTAGTTCCCGTCATTTATTTCACATACTGCAATGAAATAACAAAAATCAGAATATTAAACTGATATAAATTCATTTTTTAACATTAAATTTTTTCACAAATAAATTAGATAATAAGCAAGTGAACGTGGGTACAAGAAATGCTTTAAAAAATATAAATAACGCAATATACTTTAATGAATAAGTGACATGTTGTGACGAACGTTCAGAAAACAGATTTTAAGTTACTTGCAATATGCCAATATTCAATGCCCCAAAATTAAGTACGGTATAGATCAAAATCAGGAAATACATTTACTCGTTAGATCCGCATATAAGAAACAGTTAGAAAACTTGGTGGTAAACGAAAAATCAAAATTGCAACTGAGCGGTTTGCAAAGAACCATTTGACTAGTATTCATAGCACTGTCAACACTTAAGAATACTGGCCTTTGTGGTCAGTGTTTACTTTGCATATGAAAATTGTTTCTTTCCCTGAAATGGGCTTGCTTAGCTGGAAACTGTGGAAAATTGTTTTGTATTTGCGCCGATCTCTCTCTCTCTCTCTCTCTCTCTCTCTCTCTCTCTCTCTCTCTATATATATATATATATATATATATATATATATATATATATATGTGTGTGTGTGTGTGTGTGTGTGTGTGTGTGTGTGTGTGTGTGTGAGAGAGAGAACTATCCTTACACATTACATGTCATTAATTATTGAAATATGCTTTTGACTTTGTTGTAATTTTACTTTTAATTGACACCATATATCCATTGTTGTGCTGAGGTGCATGATAAACCATTGAATATCATTTCAAGGAAGTGATATATTATCATACTGATTACTATGCTATAGGTCTAACACCTTTCTATTAGTTCTACCGAAAAGCTCATCTTCTTTTCGTCTTCACCATCATTTTTATCCAGGCAGTATATTCCAGTGATTTGGTAGTTCCTTAAGATTTATTCCCATCAGAAATCAGAAAAATTATCTGATATTTATCACCGTGAGAAAAACTCATCTATATTCAGAAAAACCTTCAAACGATAGATCATATGAAGCAGAAAATATTTTCTAAGATATAATTATCAATGGAATTTCAAATGTATTGAGACAAAACAGCAGTAACGAGGACAATAATCCAGCAACAAGACTCAATATCAACGGCGAAATCGATATTTTCGCTTGCAGAAAAGCTATATTTTGTAAGTTTTATAACAAAATTCTGTAAATATTTTCTATGTACCTCAATAATCGTTATAAATTTGTTCATCAATAACAATTATTTTAAAAAAATATAAACGGGGTGAATAACATGCAGACACGAGATTTAGGAAAAAGCAGAACTATTAATCCCTGTTTGATTTTGGACAATGTGTATTCTGCACGACTATACATAAAATGATCTAATTAAAATTTCACAGTTTAAACTTCTATTATTGCTGCAACCCGTGACATACGGGGGGGGGGGGGAGGCAGAGAAATGACCTGTGGACGAAACTACTATGGTTTAAAATTATGGATCTTGTGAATGAAACAAATATCACGCAAGAAGAACTATGCAATAGACAGATCAAACATCCAATGGTTCTAAAATACCACTTCACGGTCCAAAACGCTACATACTGTATATATGTTGTGAAAAGCAAGCCAAAGAAAGATTACATAACATCAGTGTAGGGAACATCGACAAATCAACAGTATAACCTAAAACATTGACGAATGTGCATATCACAACATCTATAGAAGCGATAAAACGGTAACTGCTACAAAGTCCTTCCTATTTATAAATGGTACAGATTTTTTTCCCCAACGTTGTGTTCTGCTCTGTCCTAGTCACTAAGCTACACTGCGCTACACAGCAAGAATTGCTAAAGCACAAAACATGGAATTCTTTCTCCCGAACAACAGCTATTTATATAATTGTCTTACTTTGTGGCTGAAAACAATTACAGAGATGAAAATACGATTTAATAAAGGAGAACGAACACTATAGACGTGTTAGAAAGAACTGGAGCTAGGCCTGGCTATAGGGCAAGGCGAACAAGGCAACCGCCTTGGGCCCCGCTCTTCTACGCAATGCAATTTTTTGTTGTTTGGGGTCCCGCGCTCATCGCTTGCTACCTTGGGCCAGGCCTGACTGGAGCTATTTCAACAGCTGGATTGAATTTGAGGTATAGTTACAGTCAGGTGTACCTCTGGCTTGTATTCCTGTTAGTACAAAACTGGGACTATTACTGCAAAATCTGTTAAGGAACAATTCATATAAAATAGAGCAAAAAGGATAAAACGAATACAGAAACAAAAGACAAAGAGTAATTTAAAATAAAACAAATTGATGAAAGTAACTGAGAGAGAAAGAGATAATTTTGGAGTAGTGAGTGGGGGCACCCTAGCGACATGGGACCTTAATGTTAAATTTGGCCGTTTGCACTCTGGTGACAAAGGGAATTTAACATGGGGAATTTTAATATGGGTGGCCTATAGAGCGACAAGGGGAAATAGGGATGTATAGCGACAATGGATTGGGCCTGTCTAGCGACAAGGGAAATTGAACAGGGGTGATGTCACGGAACGGGACACTGGCAACAATGTTGCAAGTGGCTGACCTAAATCGGGCGGAACAGTGTTTCAAGGGGCTGACCTGAATACGCACTACTCTAGGGACAAATAGAGACATAGACATAGAGACGTGGTTAGAGACAGGGTTAGAGACATAGAGACATAGACATATGACACAAACATAGATTTATGAACATAAATCTATCACACAAAAAAATAGACTAAACAAAATTTTAGGCAAGAGATAATAGATATCTTTTCGAGACAATGGAGTGGCCCTGAAAAGGGATTTTTATATTTCTTCTATTCTGTCTCTTCTCTTCATCTCCTCCATCAACATTTTATTTTCTCCACTACATTCTTCTTCTTCTTTTTCTTCTCCTTTTCGTCCTCCTCTTGTTCCCTCTCCTCTAACTCCTCTTTTTTTCTCTTTTCATTCTCCTCCTCTTTTATTACCTTAGCATTGTATCTTCTTATCTCTTCTTTTTCCTCCAGATCCTCCCTTTCTTCTTTTCCTGTTTTATAAGCTCTCTCAGTCTGTCTTTTGCCTTCTTCAAATTATTAATTTCTTGACTCTATGGGGACTATAACATCCATACTCCACTTTCAATAACAAGTCCTCTATTACCCCCAGGTCATCTAATACCTCCTGCAACTTCATCATTTTGTCTACAATATCAATGTTGAATGACGGGATTGACGAATGCTTCACTTTATATGTCTCAAGCACGGACTTGAAGGAAAACATCCCCTCTTACCAACTACCCATATCACATACCAAACAGCCCATAGTGATGAGAGTGCTAACCTAAAATAAATTTGTATACAAAACAACGCACTAATACTAACAAAACCACTATATTTTCTATCAATACAAAGTGGAGAAGGAAAGTTTTTATTTACGAATCACACCATTACCTACAATCACATCAGCAAAGGAGTTAGTGTTTATAGTTACACTACTTCACATTCACACAAAATAAACATTCATGAGTGTAGGGACAAGGGGTTTGTTAAGTGAAAAAAAACCCACACGCACACACAAACGTACGCGCGCACACATACACACACATACACACACAAACAAACACACAAACACTATTTTTGTGTTTAGGGACAAGTGTTTTTTTGTTAAGGATAAAACAAACAACACACACAAACGTACGCGCGCACACATACAAACACACACACACAAACACACACACACAAACGTACGCGTGCACACATTCACACACAAACAACACAAAACATACGCATAATTATATGATTGGCAACTTGATCAGCCTCTCTTTTCTAGAGATCTGGTTAGCCCTGAGAAGGGCTGTTTTTTCTAACTCCAAATGCACTTGGTTAATGGTGACACCTCCCATGTCGGGCACCACACACGCATCTCCTACTCCAATCTTGCTCCCAATTCAGTGTTGTTCTTGGGAGTACAGAGGGGGCTTGAGTTACTTCACTATCCCATTCCTCCGTTTGAGGGATAGTGAAGACTTATTCTTGCCTCCTTCTTCTATTTTGCACCCGTGGATGTTGTGGTTGTCGTGGTTGCTGTCGCTGCGGCTCCCACTCTTGCCGCTGTCTTTCCAACTCATCCTCCCAGTTTTCCATCTAGGGGACAGCGGCTCTTGGTACTGGTGGTAGTGGTTGTGGCTGTGGTACTTGGTGCTGTGGAGGTATCCTCACCTCAGGCTTGACCTCACACTGAGGTCTAATCATGAGGTGATGCAGGATCTGTCTTTTCTTTTCTTCTCCTCTTCTTTCTTATTTTTTTTCCTCCTCTTCCTCAAGTCTGGCACTTTCTGAAATGGCCTCCATGGCCAGCTCATCCAGGAATCACCTGGTATACTCCAGGCGCATTTGGAGTTCTAAGAGTTTTGAAATCAAACTCATCTTCTTTTAGTTGACGAGTCAACGATGGGTAGCCAGACTGACGAACGCGACGCAATAATTTGCCTGAAGCACGGACGTTAAGGAAAACACCCCTTATACAAAAACTAACAATACCCACTCCACCATCAATAACATGGAACACGCGGACATAAAAGAAACACTCACTTTCACTTTTTTCCTACAAACACACTTTATTATCACTTCTACATATAAAAATACATACTATCTTGTTTGTGTTGGCTTGACTTCGCTTGAGTTGCGAGGAATACGACCTAGTAAGCACATCGCAATGGAATCAAGTAACAGAACCGGCCTGGCGCGCTTTTTGCCAGCCAATGCAATTCTACCTAACCAGCACTACGGGCAATTAGAGCCCTAGGTAAGACAAAAACAGATAGCTGGAGCCTGAGAGCTGGAGTGAAAAGAATTACTTTACTACTTGTCTGGGATAAGAGTGAAGATATTGATGAAACTGAGGATAATGGAGAGCGTAGACGGAACGTTAATAAAAAGCGCAAAGAGAGGAGGAAAGCTGCCCCTTAAGGACAACGGACCACTCCACTGCGAACAGTTGACCTCTACCGAAAAGTCAACGACCCCTAGAACCGATCAAGTCACCTCTACTAAAACCCAGACAACTCCATTAGGACGACAGATCAACAAAAGCGTGGAAATATAAATTGATATTACTATTATGCCAGATGTAGACGAAAATGAAATCTTAGACGACGAACCGACTGAAGAAGTGAATGAAGTCAACAAGGATACTGACGAAGAAAAAGGCGACACAGATATGCTGGTGAAAATGGGACTTAACAGCTATAATCGATGATGAAAAGAAGGCGCATAATTTAGTCTGTGCTGTAAAGTACATCAGCTGGAAACATCTCACTGCCAGGAGACTCCGAACTCAACAATCGACATTTGGAGTTTGGATACTCGACCAGTATTACAACAAAACCTTCCACAATCACTCACTGGACTCCCTGATTGAAGCTGCAAAACAATTGGCTGTACTACACGGGTTGGAGGCATTCCCAAATCAGCGACGCAAAGAACCACGATGTGCAGCGGAAATCGTTGCCGAAACAGACGACCGCTGGTCTATTGGACTGCCGCCCTAAAGCCCTTTTTAGGGCTACTTTCCAAATTGCCTCTTATCAAGGGACTCCTTTTTGGCTTGGAATCCCTATTCGATAAAACTCTCTAGACCTGACTTGATCCTTTGGAAGCCGTTCTAAATTTAAAACCATACTTCTAATATTGAACAAACTCTTATTATGTCGCATAGACATATTAGTATTCGAAATTTGTTAGGGACTATTATTATGTACACTATTGTACTAGATTAATTTTCGATGGTTAGTTAAGAGGAAAATTTTTTATGACTAATTGAGAATTTGGCAAATTGCACAGGTGGCTTACACAATATTGGTGTTAGGTTTTGTCCATTAGTACAACTGGACTGAATTTGAAATAGGTACGGCCGGCGCTTTGGGGCGTGCACAACATCCATGGCTGCGCTCCGCACCGGTTGCCGAGACCCTTCCCGCCTTTTTCAGACTCGGACCCCCGTACATGGACGGAATGTGGAACGATTTCCACTCGTCCACACATCAGGTGCCCGAATGAGACATCATTGCTGCCAACCAGCGGACGTCTCTTAACTCTTGGTTGACACCTGGTGGTAACGCAGTAAAACTGACTATGCTTGAGTGTGTGCTGGGTCCATTCCCTCTCAAGCAATAGCCCCTAGCTGGTGAAATGGCTGAAACATTACACAGTCGTCACCAGCTGGAATTAAGAAACATCTTGGACCCATTTAGAAGCCCTCTTTGAGGGCATTAAAGTCTGGGGGATGTGGCACGTTTTCCTTCCCCCAGGATCATTTAGTAGTCCGCCATGCGAACATTAAACGGTCGCACATGCCAAATGGGCGCACGCGACCTTATTTTCAAAGTCAAGTCAAGTCAAGCTTGCGAAGATTTAGGAAAGAAGAGATCCACGTCTATTGCAGGGGCTCACTGGTGGCTGACGAGCCCAATACGTGACAGGCAGGTCCGTCCACAGAGGCTGCAGGGGAAGGTCTGGGTTTTATCTTCGCCATCTTTTTTCCTCCAAGCTGGCCCGTCTGTTTTGTTCAAACGTGGTAGTGGCCTGGTGAACTACACGTCGCCAGCTTTCACAGTCAGCAGCTCCTGATGCCCATTGGCGGTGGTCAATGCCACAGGTGGTGAGGGTCTTTTTCAATGAGTCTTTATATCTCTTTCCAGGTGCCCCTCTATCACGGTGACCAGTGGACAGCTCACCATACAGTGCTATCGTTGGCAGGCGATGATCCTCCATCCTGGAGACGTGCCCTACCCAGCGCAGCTGTATCTTCATGAGCGTGGCCTCAACGGTGGTGATCCCTGCTTGTTTGAGGACTTCAGTGTTGGTAACGAAGTCACTCCAGTGGATGTTGAGGATGGTGCGGAGGAAGTGCTGTTGGAAGGGTTCAAGGAGGCGGAGGTGGCGGCTGTAGGTGACCCAGGATTCGGCGTTATATAGGAGGCTGGTCAGTACGACAGCCCTGTAGATACTGATCTTTGTGTCTCTCTTGAGACTGGCGTTGTACCACACTCGTTTATAGAGTCTGCCGAAGGCGCTGTTTGCCTTGGCCAGTTTGTTGTCTATTTCTTTGTCGATCTTGGCATCAGAGGAGATCACACAGCACAGGTAGGTGAACTGGTGGACTACTTTCAGCTCTGTCTGGTCAATGAAGAAGCTTGGTGGCCGGTACTCTTCCTTAGATACAGGCTGGTGAAGTACCTCAGTTTTCTTTAGGCTGACCTCAAGACCAAAGAGCTGGCAAGCTTCTGCAAAGCAGAATGTTACGCGCCGTAAGGCGGCTTCCGTGTGGGCAACAAGGGCGGCGTCGTCTGCAAAGAGAAGTTCTCTGATCAGTTTTTCCAAGATCTTGGTGTGTGCCTGAAGTCTCCTTAAGTTGAAGAGGTTACCATCAGTACGAAAGCGGATATAGATGCCATCTTCGTCATCAAGGTTTTCTGTTGCTTTTTGAAGCATCATGCTGAAAAAGATTGAGAACAATATGGAGGCTAATACGCAGCCCTGTTTCACGCCATTTGCGATGGGTAAGGTCTGTGACAGGTATATACTGTTTCTGACCTGACCAAGCTGGTTTTCATGTAGCTGGATGACCATGGTAAGGAACTTTGGAGGACAGCCGAGCTTTTCAAGGATTTTCCACAGTCCAGTTCTGCTCACCGTGTCAAATGCCTTCGTCAGGTCCACAAATGTGACGTACATTGCTTTATTTTGTTCTCGGCATTTCTCCTGGACCTGTCTCAGGACGAACACCATGTCAGTTGTGCCCTTATTGGCTCTGAAGCCGCATTGACTCTCTGGAGCTTGTACGTGTGCAACGGTGGGCACCAGTCTGCTCAGCAACGCTCTAGCAAGGATTTTGCCTGCAATGAAGAGCAGAGTTATCCCACGGTAGTTTGAGCAGTCAGACTTTTCCCCCTTGTTTGTTTACAAGGTGATGATGACTGCATCTCGGCGGTCTTGTGGAAGTTTTCCTCGCTCCCAGCAGCAAACGAAGAACTCGTGGAGTTTGGTGTGCAATGCTGGGCCTCCTCTCTTCCATATCTCTGGTGGGATACCATCTTTTCCTGCAGCCTTTCCAGTCTTCAGCTGTTCTATGGCTTTTACAGTCTCTTGCAGTGTAGGTGCCTCATCGAGTTCTATCTTTAATGGCATTTGTGGGATGCGGTCAATAGCTGCCTCCTGGACTGTGCGGCGAGTGCTGAAGAGGGTGTGGAAGTGATCTGACCAGCGGTTCAGGATAGATTCCCTGTCAGTGAGTAGCTCTTTGCCATCTGTACTCCATAGGCGGCTCTGTATTTGGAAGGAATGACCATACACTGCTTTCAACGCTTCATAGAACCCCTTGTAGTAACCGATGTCAGCGTACAGCTGGGTTCTTTCTGCAAGCTTTGTCCACCATTCATTTTGCATGTCTCGGAGCCTGCGCTGGAGGGAGCTGCAGATGAGGCGGAAGGCTGCTTTCTTCTGTGGACAGGATGGTTGAGCGAGGTGGGCTTGGTGCGCTGATCTCTTTTTCGCAAGCAGTTCTTGGATTTCTTGGTTGTTTTCATCAAACCAGTCCTTGTTTTTCTTAGACACTATCTTACAAGTCAGAGAAACGAAGTGTTTATAGGCACACTTCTATTTTTTACTTACCAACACACACACATACACACACACACACACAGACACACACACACACTTACTCTTACAAGCCAGAGAAACGAAGTGTTTATAGGCACACTTCTATTTGTTAACCTACCAACACGCAAAGACAGACAAATTTTGGCAATAGAATAGTATATCTTTTCTAGATTGTTCGGGGTAGCCCTGAAAAGAGCTGTTTTGTTGGGAATTATGGCAATCTCTTATTGTCTAAGATTGCCTCCCTGTCTGGCTGCAGGCATTCCCACAGGATAAGGTCTGTTTCTTCGGAAGGAGAAGAAGAACTCCTTCGTGTCCACACGGCAGTCCACAAAACCTCTGTCTGGCTCCTGCTGTTGTAGCTGCTGCTGCTGTTGCTGTTCTCTCTGCTGTTTCTGAAGTGTATGCTTCTCAGTCCATTCTTCTTGCTCCTTCTTGATTTCGCCTTTAAAGACCTCTTCTATCAGGTCTGGGGCCACTTTTGACATCTTGACATCTTCAGTCTATTCAGGCGTTGGTATCAGGTTTTGCCTGATACGATGCAAATGAACGTGGGCTTCGTTCAGCTTTGCTAGTCTTGAAGACATCAACATAGGTTAACGAGTCAACAATGGATGGTCAGACTGGAGACCGCGTTGCTTTATATGGCTCAAGCGCGGACGCGATAGAAAACATCCCTACGATCTTTTTGGATAGGAACGCTATAGGTCATCTCGTGGTGAGGGATAGAGAGAAGTCAAAGAGCATAGATAGTGATAAAAAAAATTCAAACAAACCACCAACCATCTGTTTTGTTTTTTTTTTTAAAAAAAAATTTATTCAACCGACAATTAACCAACACATAATATAACATCAACACATTTTTTCAAATAACATATTTTTGACAAGGTTGACAACGTTGTGAAGTCAAGTTTGACTTCCACTGATGGAGGTCATTTGGCCATTGATGTACACTACGTTTCCTAGCTAAAGCAAGAGATATCCAGAATGGTCACAAAAACATCTCTCTACTTTTTCATCGTTTCTAGAAGAATCACGATCAAAATAAGTCACTAAATGTTCTAAGGGATATGCAAGACTGCGTTGATGTTAGAAAAAACACACAATATTGTCCACAGACCATAGAATTTGTGCCTTGTAATTTCACATTATTGAAGCGAGTCGTATGGGCATTTCTTCTCATAAAGTCGATGATGTCGTCTTCCAAAGGCAGTAATCCATACGAATCAAAATACTCCACACATGCATCGTGGGGAAAGTAGATGCCTACCCAGTGACTTCCTGGGAGATGACTGTCGTCCGTGTTGATGACATAAGCTTGATGGTCTTTAGGTTTGCGATGAGGAAGTTCATCTTTAGCACACACGAGAGGATTCCAAGAAGCGGTGTACGAACTGTCTTTTAAAAGGTAATAAAATTCCCAGGTATGAATTTTGCTTTGCTGGTTTTTTTCTTGTTTCACAGGTAATGATAAGTCATCAATTCAATCCTGACTTTTTGCTTGAAAATCTCTGTCAAGTAATCGTCTCCTCGCTTCGTCTCTGTACTCTGGGCCAAGAGAGATTCGATGCGACGGATGTCTAGAGCAGTCAGTGGAGGGGAGGATCACGCAAGTCTTTATACCATTGATGCAACACTTCTTCTTCCGAGAGGAGATCCCAAGCGTCATCCAGATACGCATCCAAATTTTCTTTTTCACTCATCATTAGACATTGATCGTGTTGATTTTGACTGGGATGATCGTTTTGACATCCATAGCAATCTTTCTTGGTCAACCCTGTAATGGTTTCCGCCAGGATTATTGCAAAACAGGAGACTAAATGTTGTTCTTGTTCTGGCCATCTGGACATGACCATCACCTCTTCGTCTTTGTTATTTTCTGTGGGTTCTACGATATCCTCCCATTCCATTTCCAAAGATTCTCCACCATTCAAAGAGGGATAAGAGTCTTCCATAGCTTCTAATAGTCTAGAATGACTTTTCTCAAAACTGTTGATTTCTAGAGTGTTGTCGATTTCGGCATACAAGATGACGTTCACCGTCTTGGGAAGAGCTGTAGCAAACTGAAGTTCCACACGCAGTTTTTTGACCGGATTTAATAGGGTGGAAATGTCCCTCGTCGCTGCCTTGGTCTGGAGTGAAATCAAAGGCCCACAAAGCGTAACCTTCAGCATAATCGTCGCATGAAATGCCGTGGCTGCTGTTGGTCCCTAGCTGTCCCGTGGCTTCGTACAGTGACAAGAAAGATCTCAAGTAATCATTCTGGGTAAGTTAGGTTTGAAGTGTCTGGTACACAAAGTCTTGCCATCGCGACTGACTTCGATCTTGGACACTGTAGTGCTTAAACTCGAAAGGATTGGCAGTGACGGCTCCATTGAAGGATTCGTTGCTGACGATACTAACGATTAAACGTTTGGGTAACTGTCCTTGGAACACACTATATTCGATCTTGGATCGGAGTCCAGTGCCAATGGTGATGGTTTTCATTCCCACTCGTCGTATCGGATACTGGCGGTCGTTCTGCTCAAAGCGTGGCTGATGTCGTTTCCCACTTTAGGTAACACTTCCACGCGTCGCACGTACAGTTTGGCTTCTTGGATGATGGTTTTGTACTCGTTGGCATGGGCCATCAAATGGAGAACGGCACTGCTACGATTCAGTCTCGCGCGGATATCCAGTCCGTTCAACAAATACTTTTCAACCACATCTCCAAATTCAAACGATCCATCAGTTCTAAACTACGTAATTGCAGGATTTTCTTTCGACGGTCGTTAAAGCCCACACTGTGAGGATCGTCAGCTACTGTTAGGACTGTGTTGTTAAACTTGTCCTCGCCTGCTGTGTCAGGTTTCCATACCACGCATGCATCCAGATGAGTGTTCTTGGCATCTTTTCCGTACGTCAAGAGATTTTCAGGTACGCTCGGTAATGGTAAGTATCCACGCTGCTGCTGACTAGTTTGTTAATCAAGTACAAATCCACTGCGCTGCACATGGAATGCATGAAATTGTTGAGGGGAGCTACACTAGCATCGACTCCCGGAGCGCTGTCGTCCGTTTTGATCACTTTGACTTTCAGGTACAAGTAACTGCTATTCATATCGATGCAATCTTCGGACTGTCCTTTGATTTCAAACTCGATGGGGGCTAAGGTTGTTAAAGAGGAGATGAGATGAAATTCTATCCATTGGGATTCTTCTATCGTCATCATAGTGGGTGGCATAGCAAAGAGATCCAGTTCCTACTTGGAACATTTGCAAGACTCTTGGTGCATCATTTTTCTCTCTGTTATGTAATAGTCAAAAACGTCTAATTCTCGGACGGTTCTTCTTTTGTTGGTCTTTTGTTTGTCTATGATGCGTCAAAGAATCATCTTTCATGGCGTGCAATCTTCGTCTCACCATCGGTTTTAAAACGGGGGCCACCGAACGAAACGCCGATTTCAGCATATCTTCTAAGTCATGTCCTCGCTGTCGAGCGACTTCTCGGTACACATGATACATGAATTACAAATAGTTAGAGAATCGTTTTCGAAAGTGGAGTTTCACCGTAACTTTCCCTTTGGAGAATGGAATATTTTGTCCCAGATTTCCTTTTATAGCAATATTGACACTGTCGAAATACGACTTACTGACGAGCAGATAGTGAGGATGTACAAAATCGCGGTGAACGTAATAGGTGTTTCCACCTTCCTCGTCATTGGTCGTGGCATAATCCACTTTGACAGGAATGACTCGCAGTTACGGTGCGGATGTTTGTCCCACCACGTTGTACTCCACTACATCAGAGTACACAAAGATCAAATTTAATCCTTGGTCCAGTTTTACAGGGAATCGAAAAAACTTCGCAAAATTCAAATTGTTGCCGATGGGCGGCATGTTGTTACCCATGACCATCTTGAGGTCTCCGCCTAAAATGTCAAACAATTCGGGACAAAATGTAATGAACAACGTTTTGGCATCCGATAATTTCATCACCAGCCGACAAGCTACTTTGTGGTACTCGAGGGTGACACTTCGTTTCGTTTTGTCCAAGGCTTTGTCAAACAGCGCAATGAATTTGGCAGCAATCGTATCCAACAGATGTTGCCTGCTAAAATAATAGCCTGCGGAAATTTTCATCAGATAGATGTACCATAGAGTATCGGGGGACACTTGTCGTTTCATAGAGGCATCTACAGTTTCGTTTTCATTCAAGTATTGTTGCATTTGGTCGTTCAAAACTTCGACCTCAAAAGTGTTTTGATTTTCAGTGATGATTTTGATTTGTGTAGGGTGAAACATTTCGACCAAAGCCACTTCCCAATGGACTTTGTGATGGCCTGAGGTAATTTGACCGTGAAACAGTACAAAGTATTGTCGGTAAACACATCCATGGAACTGTCACTGGGTAAAGTTAAATAATATTCGTTATTCATAATTACAGAGTTCTGTTGTCCGAGAGGCCACTGTAGGTCAGAGGAGTGTCTAAAAGAGGATTGTTGTTGTTGTTGTTATTGTGACTGTTGGGAGGGTGACTGACGTTGGGAGCAAGACTCCCGTTGTTACTGTTAGAGTATTTCAGGGAAGGATTGGGGAGAAGGTAACCGATGCAACTGCTCAGTAAAATAGTCCACAATTATTTGTCTAATTGTTGCAAACTCAAATTGGCAATGGCAGCACCGAATGACACAATACACTAGGAAGATTTGGCTAAAAAGACGATTTAAGTTTTAGGCACACGTTCTCCACACCATACCCACAAAGGTTGTTTTTGTAGATCTTGTAGACAAGAACTCGGTGAAGAAGTGGTCACTGTGGTGGTTGAGGCTGTGTTGAAGGGCATGATGATCTCTTTTTTTATAGTCGATGAGTTGCGAAGCGTCAATTCAAAAGTCAGAACTTGGCGAATATCCTTTCCATTGTACTCTGACTTCTTTGACACGACGTTTTCCCACTTCTCGGGTTCTTCGATCGAGAATCCTTTCGATATCGTACATTTCGTCTTCTTTCTTGGTCACGCGTTGTAACTCGGGCAAGTAGAACGTTCTTTTTAACACTTCCCCGTTCATGTCTTCCAATTTATAGACGGCAGGATGACGGCCACTCACTCGTCCAGTGACACGAAACAATTCGGTGGTCCAGTTGGGTAAGCATCCTTTGTCGAAAGTGCGTTTGGTTTTGCCAGAGCGCACCCAATCTCCCGCCGTTAACACTCCACCTTTCTTGGGGACAGCCACAGTTGAGGGCGTATCAAACAGGCACTCAAATACGGTCACTTCATAGTCACTTCTTTGTGGGGGGGGGGCACATCCGATGGTAAGATTGGTTGTACGCTTGAACCAGGTGCGGTAAGACGTCGATGTACTTGAGAGTGTGTTGATGCGTAAAATATTTCCACATGCGTTCTTTCGAGGTGCGTTGAAAACGTTCCACGATGCTGAATTTGGTTTCTGGATTCTCGGTGGTGAAGAAATGAATGTCTCGTTTCTTTAATTCATTTTGGAAAGCTTGTTTCAGAAATTCGGTGCCTTTGTCGGTTTGCCATAGAAGAGGGTGAAGACCACTTTGTTTCAACACCTGTTTTAGGGCTCGCACTGAATCAGTGCTCGATTTTGGAAGTCAATGGCACGACCCAGGCAAATTTGGAAAAGACGTCGATTACACAAAACAAATATTTGAAGACACGATTGTAGGTGGCCAAATGAGAGACATCGGCTAAATCGGCTTGCCATTGATGATCGATGCCCTCCACTCGGGTGCGATTTCTTGACAATTTTCGTCGGATGGGTTTGTGTAAGGTGTACGTGGCTTGTTCTTGTAACCATCGTTGCACTTGAGGTAAACGGACATTTTCAGTCGGGTTTTGTCAGCACGATACAATTTCTGAACTACTTCGTAACCCGCAGAAAGGGATGGATCGTAGTAAATACTGGCTAATAAATTCTCCATCAGGATTTTTTTAAATAAGTCACCCACTGTTCATGGATGCTTCTCTTTTCTTCGAGTGGTATTTTCTTGGATTGTAATGCTTTGCGTGTTCGACGAGCAATATTTGTTGAGGAGGATGTCTGAACAGGGGTAATCAGTTCTTGTTTAACTTCTGTCTTCACCTTCCCTTTCTCTTCTGAGGAAGAAGGGGCTGCCATCATCTTTTTAATCCA
The DNA here is from genome assembly GCA_016617855.1 of Megalonaias nervosa. NCBI lineage: Eukaryota > Metazoa > Mollusca > Bivalvia > Unionida > Unionidae > Megalonaias > Megalonaias nervosa. The sequence goes on along the minus strand of JAECUM010090590.1, from coordinate 19,264 downwards.
ACCAATTCAGGATGTTGCTGGTGTTAACTTGCGTACTTTTTCTGGTGGAGTTTGAAACTCTTCTTGTCCTTTTTCTGTCTTGGTCACTGGGGTGGTGGTGGTAGTGATGGACTTTTCATCAGGGTCTTAAAATTTTTCAGATCCGGTCAAGCTGTTTCGTCTAAAGCTTTCTGGTGAAAGAGATGAAGTCGTTGCAACACTTGACCGTACCGTTACGATTTTTCCGTTTCTGACAACTCGCTGAGATCCATCAACGATTGCAATTCGTGTTGTAACTGGAACATCTCGGTCAAACGAGAATTGGGACCTAATGCGGGGTCCGTTGTTCTTACCAACGATGAAATTCCATCCATCATTTGTAAGGCACTAAAGTCAGTTTTCGCCCTTCCATCAGATTGCAAAGGTCACGTCTGAGATCTTTTCACCTCAGTGATCTTCTTGATCCTTTTTATCTTTGAGACATTTGTGAAGCAGTAGTTCCCACAAGTCCTCTAATCAGTGGTGCAAATTTGGCTTTTAGTATGGGTACTAACAACAGGTGCACAAATCCTCCGCGTTGTAGCAACATTTTTCTCTTTTGACGGATGGGTATTTTCTTTTGGACCATTTGGCGAAGAACGTGTCGATGCTTCGCTAAGCATTCTTTCTGATGTTAAGACAAAGGTATCGTTTGTTTCAGGACATTCAGACAACATTCGCACACGGTATCGATGACGTCTTTGGAGGCGGTTTGAATGATTTGTTTTAGCATGCGTGGAGGGGCTTTGGACAGGACGGACAACGATTCCTAATGTCTGGCTAAACGAGAAGGCAGTCCTTTCCTTTTCTTTCCTTTTGTGGTAGAAGAGGGATGGCTTCTGTGGGTGACATCCTTGTTTGTCCCGGGGCACACACAAAAAATACACTGACGTCGATGACTCGGCACACTCCCTTTTATCTCAATTTTTCGAGTAGGTCGAAGGTTTGTAACCAGTCCTTTTGACGAAATCTTTCACTATCGCTTCGTCAAAAATGTGACAACTTTGTTTTCTATATCGTCAAACAATCCTCCTGTTTGGTTGCTGCTTTTTTTCCTTGGACGATGGGGTCTTTTTGGGTAGAGGTTGATGTTTGACAAAGCTTTTTTTCGGATACGGGATCAAACGACGAGACTGTCCTTTACTTTTTTCCTTTCCTTTTTGGACAGGAGAACGACGATGGTGGTGGTGTGCACTTCTTTTAGGGGACACCTTTTTGGTTCAGAAGCAAAAAAATACACTGAAGTCCACTGCTCGATATACGTCCTTTTATCTTATTTTATCTTATTTTTTGGGGATGTATTTTTGGATAAAGTTTGATAGACCAGACTGTCTGAGCATATGTTCTACCATTTCAGCGTCAGAAAATCCTCCCCTTTGGTTGCTTCTCTTTTTCTTTGGAAGATGGGGTCTTTTCTGGTGTAGACGTCGATGCTTGACTAAGGATTTTTTCGGATGGGGGTCAAACGACGACTGTCCTTATCTTTTTCCTTTTCCTTTTTGGACAGGAGAACGACGATGGTGATGGTGTACACTTCTTTTAGGTGACATCTTTTGGCGTTTAGGAGCACAAAAACACTGATACCCATCGTTTGCCCCAGGTCATTTGTATAGTGGACTGCGTCGCCACTGATTGTCGGTCCGTCGCATCAACTTGATGACAGGTATCACGTGTCATGGAGGGGTTCGCAACGGATTAAATCGGGTCAGTTCTTGCTTGGATAAATCCAGTAAACTCTGTAACATGCCCGATCTCTCTTGGACTTTGATTTTGGGGGAGGGTACTTTGTTAGCAGCTGCCGCTGTGGCTAAAGAAGTGGAAGGTGTCACCGCTGGAGGAGAAGTTCCTGCAGACACGGGCTTCCATTTGTTTCATCAAATGGGGAAGAAATGGGTGTCAATTGGGTTTGGCTGGCATCACTAGCAACGGAGAAGTTGAAGAACCTGAGGCTACTGGAGACGCGGTCACCGTCGCTGCAGGTCGTGGTTTGGAGATTAAGGTTGCGTCCTGGCCGAAGTTCCTCTCTTGAAGATAGAAACTGTTTAATGGGGTCTTTTCTTTTTCTGGGGACTTTTCTTTTTCTTAGGTTGTGACCTGGTCTTGACACCACTGGTCGGGGAGTGGCTTTTTTCTTGGGGGTGACTTTGGGGGCATTGGGATCCCATTTTAAGAGTGAGCGAATGATGACACCTCCTAGACAACCGCTACCTCCAGGTTTCAAAATGATTTGCTTTTTGGTTTGAGTGTCGATGCGGAGATCTTCCAGTTGCGTCAAGGGTACATTGTTCCCCTCAAAAATGGCGTTTGGTTTGATGTGGAATGTGAGAGATGCCTTGCAGAAATTGACGTGCTGTCACCGTAAACCATCGTAAGACTTCTCTGAGACTGGCTTCTGAGACACGAGTAAGTATTTGTGGATTTTTTTTTTCGCGACTGATACCTACAAGGCACGAATCAATTTGACGGGAAGATGAAACTGAAGGGACGTCATGTTGACGATGTGTGAGACAGACCAAAAGTCTCTGAGGTTATTACTGATTTTTGTTTCAGTCGACGGAGGCGTGTACACACAGGTCCTACGTCTTGGCACCAGAGGTGAAACAGATGGGTACGAAATCGCAAATAATCGGGAGTAGTGGGTTTTAAATCCACGAGTAAATAGGCGTGAGGGATTTGAGTGGCATTGTCTTATGCATGAATCAGCCAAGGAGTTCCTAACTGTTTGGCAAACACTCACACTTGTGATTTATCTCAGGGCTTTTAAACAAGACCACGTAATGAGCATTGAGACTGATGGTGCGATGGGCTTTACTTTGTTGAAACAAATTTTGGGTGATGTAAATGACACTGTCATAACGATGATGACCTTTCCGCGTAAAGCACAGTTTAATGTATTCATCGTCTTCTCCTATCATATAGTCGAAGATGACCAGATGAGTTTGACTGAGGTCAGACACGATCCCGTAGTCTTCGCCAGGAATGCCTTCCACAAACACAATACTCTAACAGTAAGACAAGGCGTCCCAACTGGCACGATCTAAGTTTTCGTCGATGACTTTGAAAGTGGAGGAAGAGGGAGCAGAGACAGCAGAGGTAGCCATAGTGCAGGGAATATCACTTTTGAAACGAAGACAGACAAGACAGGAGTTGTTATACCTTTTTCAGAACACGTTTATTTCAAAAAAATTTTAAACTTGAACATGAAAGACAAAAATACACAATAGAGAAATGGTTAAGTACATCGATAAAATACACATCAAAACGGTCAAAGTGAAATATAAATAAGTCACTGTACAACATATTTGGTGACGACGGTGTGGTGTCTTAGGGATACTGGGTAATGTTCTAAGAGGCTCTACACTTGGCACAGTCACACAGGGGTCCTGCCGGAATGGCCTATCGGTGATGTCCATGTCAATGATGGTCCTGTCCTGAATGGAGTGATTTTCCTCGGTGTCGGGTCCTTCTTCTGACACTGTGGCTAACACAGGTTTAAAAGTTACTTTTTTCACTGAACGTTTGAATTTATGATCACAAATCTTGAGCATAGTTTTCCGCTTCTTTTGTCCAAGCCTCGAAACCAAAAACGTTTCCAGTCATGTACATCTTGCCAGTGAGGGTGTAAGTTACACACAAGTTACACACACATCTTCGTAAACATCTTCAGTGACTAAAAGTTGACTAATCTTTTTTTCCAATAGAGGTCGAGAAGTATCGAGATGAAAGTGCAAGGCGTTTAAAAGAATGAGTCTCTCGTGTACATTTAAAGGTACCACCCTCATGTTTCTGGTGGTACCTTACAGTACAGATCGTAAAGAGCCCACAAGGAATCAGCTGGTAAACGAAATCCCAGAAAGGAAGTCACTAAGACACACACCACACGTCGACCCAAATTTGTTGATGCAGTTCTCGTAAAAAGTGTTGGTAATCCGCCACAGTCTGAATACTGTCATTGATTTCCTTCCATGGCAATTGTTGTATCACTAATAATAAAGGTGGTGGCATCGTAGCAAGTTTTTATACCTCTTTTTCTCGGAGGTAATAAATGTACATTTTGAACAGAAGCGGCTTTATTTCAGTACCGTACCAAAATTGTTTAGTCACTAACACACACACCACACGTCGCACAGACGTTTCCTCTTGAACCAAGATTTGTTCGTGTAAAAGAGTTTGGTAATCATTTAAGTCGTCCTCTGGAATTCGTTGTAGTATGGCTAGCTTGTAAGAAGTAGGATGAGTATCAACCAAAGTCTTCATGTCCTCGGTCAGTTGAACAATGTCTGACCACTGGAACACTTTCAAATGAATCAGTCCTCTTATAGCATTCAGGTACCAGTGGTTCCAACATTGGTGACGTAACGGATGCAATTGTTCTTTGCGTTTGACTTGTATCTTGACAGACACTCGGTAAATGCGTTCTCTCAACTCCACAGGCAAACCACAAATGTTCTCTTGTAAAGTATCCATCAAGAGATTATTAAGGTCGTCCCACTAAAGGTAGGTAGTGACAGTGCGGAGACCATCGAGCATGTTCCAGGTAAGCGGAATCTTTCTGCTCCCACTCGTGAAGTGACACACCGCAACTGAAGCACTTGACTCTATCACCTACTCCCAAGTAAATAAATACAACTCAGGCTAAATATTCGGAGGTAGGTCCTCCCAGATATTTAGGTCATTTTCCTTGGAAGGTTTGGAATCGACTTTCAAAGTCGCAGTACTCAGACAAACGCTCAGGGAACGAATGTTCTTCTTTCACAGGCTCATTTCGATGAGTGTAAGGTGAAACCCGCAGTAGTTTGCTCAGGCAAGGATGACATCCATAGAGTGCTAGCCGCATGGTTTCACGTGGAGGATGGCATTGATCATGAAAACCAGTAAAGAGTCCATTATAACGAGTGCCATCGCTTTCGCATCCATCAAATTTGACACGCACATCATCATTTTCCATGGCAGGTGTTGTAGTGTAGTCATAGCAAAGTTCCCATGATGTGGTACTGAATCACTCAGGTCACAGCGTACGGCATCTCAGCAATCGCAAGGCACAGCATCATACTCCACTTGAGAATCGCCGAACTTGAATGATGTCTGTTTGTTAGGATTCATCTTTCTCGCTTGGCAATGGTAGTCACAATGAACTAACGGTCATGGACGTTTTCCCTTTTTATATACTGACCAATATTGACGTGTCCGTACGATAAATTGAAGTGGTTGGGAAGCCGCACTCGCTTTGATACACTTTTTTCAAAGGCCGTCTGACGATTTGGTGTGTGGCTAAAGGTACTATCTTGTGAGGCTCGTAGGTGGTCACTTTAAAATCTTGATCCTCTCCAGACTGCAGGCTTCTTTCAATACCCCAAAGTTTACCACTTGACTGGTGCGATAACTGAGAGTCAATCCTTTCACTTTACACTCGGTGTACACTTCTCCTTGGGGGATACGGTATTAATAGCCGTAATTTTTCGGACCCAGGCGATCGATGTAGATACAACTGTCCGTGTCAAATCTCCTAAATGGTGTAAAGCTTCGTACAATTTTAAGCGAACATGGGCTGTCACGTAGGCCGCAATGATGACATTTCCAAATTCGTCGGCTTGTACAAAGTCCAGTTCCTCTTCGTAATTGACCAGGATGAAGTCTTCACGAAGGACGTCCACGTGCTTCATGTATTTGGTTTTGTTGTGAATCATCTGGAAGTAGCGGGAAGAATCGGACCAATACTCCGTCTTGGTTAAACACGGTCGTTGTGCCATTTTGCCCCACAAGCAATTTGACATCACCTTAGCAAACGATCGCCTTCTTTCGTTTTTCTCGATGTCGTCTTTGAATTTCTTTTGGTCTTCGGGAGTGTGTTACCAGGAAGGATGGCCGCTGCGTTTTTGTTTCAGTTTCCAAATGGCATCCACGTAATCTGTGTAAATGTTTTTCTGAGTCTTGTCACCCTTGTGGTATTGTTCTGTCTTGGGAAAGTGGTAAATTTCGTACACTTCTAACGATTGGTATCCCAGGTACAGAGCTTTAAGCAATTCCACGCTGACCCACGTTCCTATTAAGACTCGTTCTTCCTGGGTGTGCTGACAAGATCGGTCTTCGTTGCACGTTTCGGCACAAGTACGGCACAATGGAATCATCAGTTTTCCTTGGCAATGGTGAGGTAAAATGAGATGGCGCAACTCCTTGGGAGACAAGACTTTACATTTAATCAATCCCTCGTATTGTCGAATGTTGTCCAGGTCGATGTGTTCCGTCAGCAATTGTGGGTGTCCTGCGAGAAAGTGACAATATTTGCACACGTAACGATACAGCGAACACACGTCCAAGTATTTCATTTCTTTTCTCCTCTTCCGCTTGGTACAGCAAACAGGTGGCATTCGTCCGTCCTCCGTACAAACTGTCCCGCGGGTTCAGAGGGTCCACCAACTTGAAACTTTCCACGATGCGTTTAAACTCGGGATCGGTTTTCAAACGGTGATTGTACTCGTGTTCCCACATTTCCACCACTTGGTATCCTTGCTGTTCTAACTTTAAGCACCGCTGACAAGTGGCCTCGTACAAGTCTTCCATGGTACGTTGTAAAAATTCATTTTTAGTGTCACGTTGAAGGTAGCAGATCGGACATCCGTGAAATAAGCAACCGTGAAAATCGTACACGATGTTAGAGTTTTCAAAGTCATAGCCATTCACCGAATAGTTCCAATGATCTTTTCACCTCCTCCGTTTCGGGCGTGTTGGATCCATTTGTCTTCCGTGTCACACAAGTAATGCAGCCAGCGTAGGGCTTTGACCGAGTATTGACGTTTATCAAAGGTCGTCGTTTGAGGGCGTATGACAGACAGGGTCTTCTAGGGCATGAATCGTTTGCGGTACACTAAGGAAAACGCTTTGGCAATATTGCAGGCTTTTCTCAAAGGAAAGATCCCTCCGTTCTCCATGAACAATTCTCGAAATTTTCCACAACAACGCCGTGAAATGTCCACGTCGGAACGACAATACTTTACCATTTCTTCCTGAAAGTCGAAAGGGTCTGAAGCGTGAGTGTAGTTCCAAGCATATAAAGCTTCTCGTTGTTCGGTGCGCATGTTGTCAGGGTCGTAGTAGTGAGCATCAGGCAAATGGGGCAGAACGGCTTGTTGATTGGCTTCGGTTTTGAAAAAGTGCGGAAAATAACCTTTGGCCATTTCTGTCATTCCAAACGTTTTAGGAATTCGGCTGAAAGGCATGGCCAAGTAACTCATCGAACTTTAAACTGCACTTGTCCCACTTGGATGGAGATGATTTTGGCCCCGTTCAAGGTGACATTAGGGTGTTGGGTACTTTGTTCCGTATAGTATTTCAGAAGAAACTGTCCATCTTGTCTCGAGAAATTGTGAGCCATCACCGTGGCATATCGATGGCAATCTCCGTAACGTTCGATGTCCTCTTGGCTCCACATCTCGTCGATGGGGTCTAAGATCCATTGGGCGAAATCGGTCAGCGTGTTAGGTCCTCGTTACAGTACGGGCAATGGCAAAATATAGGTTCTTGGATGCACTTCTCGCATGCTCGGTGAGCCATGCAGAAATTAAGAATGTGAATGCCAGTCTCTTGCATGCATTCGAAATCGAAAAAGATGAAAATCCCTTTCTTCTTCTGGTCATCTTCTTCATCTCCTCCTGATGGGGTTGTAATTTTTGAATGTAGCATTCGTGTTCCAAGTCCGCGATTTGATGACAAATGTGACATCGTTTCTTTCCTCGACATACGTGTGCCTTTCCACTATTGGTACGTATGCCTTGTCCACAAGCAGAACAACATTTCAGGAGTTGACAAGCACTTTTCTTCTGTGAACCTTGCGTCTTGAGAAGTTGTTGGTAACAGGTAGGGCTGACAAAAGTGCGCTGACAAGCTGGGCAATGCATTCGTTTTTGTTCTTCGTCAGGACAGGATTTAGAGGCCAAACATCCCTGGCATTTCGATCCACAATGCTTGTGTTGCTCTCGATTGTTATACCCATAATCACATTTCTCACAATAATAACTGTATCCCAGGAATCCGGTGATACTGGTAATGGCATAGAAATGTTCATCGTGATGATAGACGTGAATGTATTTTCCGTCTTTGAAATGTTTGCCTCGAAACAACAGAGGTCTACGCACTTATTGAGAGTGTATTTTCAAGGTGTAGCGTGGAGCCAAGATGTCTTGCAATTTTTATATTTCAGGAATGCCACAGGGTATGTCTTTAGATAGGCCAGCTTGTTATAACAGGAGTTCTGCTTCTCTTCGTTGTTTGGCTCGGTCCGATCATTGAATAGTTTTCCAGGCTCTTTTCCATTCTGCCTTGTTGTTCTTATCGGCATACGTTCGTCCCACCACGATGACACGGGCTAAACACATCTGGTCTTCAGGGTTGTTAATTCGGACATGACTAATTTTGATGCTACGAAGGTCGTCCACCAATAACACCTTTTTGCGTCCGGTCCCTTTGGGAAGAGAAACGTGGTCCATGTACTGTGTCGCTTTTCCATCTGTGATGTGAAACTTGTCGTTGGACTGCTGCACGTGTTGAATCTTGACGATGATTTTGAAAGCTGTCAATTCTGATAGCCTGCTAAACTCGATCCAAATTGGGGACTTCAGACTGTCGTGACAAATGGAAAGTGTCAAGGGATCGTATTCGTTGGCTCTACATTGCCGTATCAGTGTGGTTAACAAAGAATCCCACAGATCGGTGATAAACCCCTCTGCTTTCTCCAGCGGTATGTCTGACTTGAAATCTTTAAACTTCACAGTGTACGTGTAAGCCGTGGTTCTAAATTTTCTAGAGGAGCGCTTTTCAGTCCCTCGAATGTGATAGTACATTCAGGGGTTAATGGTGGCGGATCTTGGTTTCGTGTAGACTCTCTAGGTCTGCATTCTGGTTCACTCATGTTATCTTCGAAATCGCTGGCATGAATTTGAGCCAAGACTTCAGTTGATGTGCGAGGCGATAGGTCACGTTTCTGCCTCTTACTTTCTTCTCTTTCTTCACGAAATGATGCGATCGTTTCATCTTGATTGCAAAAAGTCTAATGACTACATTTTAAACGCCATGGTCCCCTATATATCAAAGTAAGTTCAGTGTCTTCCCTATATAAAGGGTCAGTGTCTTCCTCAGAGTATTCATTTCACTCTTAATCCTACCAGAAAGATGGAAGAGCCAACACAGATGGAACTTCTGATAAGATCTTTGCGAGGTGTCATACGAAGGTTTTCTTCAGAGAAGCCGACGGATTACTCCACTTCCTTTCGAGATAAACGTCAAGATACTTGCTATATCTGTCAGAAGAAAGGGCATTGGTCTTCTGAATGTCCATAACGTCAAAGCAAGACAAGCGTTAAAAGAGACAAAGGTCAAGATATCCGTTATCACTGTCAAGAGAAAGGACATTGGTCTTCATCTTCATCATCATCATCATCATCAATCCCTTAACCCAAGAGGTCGTTGGGGCACCACAATTAACTTTACAACCAGTTCTCTCCATCTTTCCCTGTTCTACTGCCCCTTGGGAATCTCCAAATCCCATGCCTGTCCACTCCTTAATGTTGTCTACCCACCTATGTTTCTGTTGCCCCTTCTTCTGCACCCTCGCACTGTGCCTTGCAAGATTGTTTTTTGCCAGTCCAGATGATCTTGAGACATGACCGTACCACTCCAGTTTGCGCTTTTTTACAGTGGTCAAGAGGTCTTCATAGGATCCTACGGCTTGTTGGATCCTGTTTTGGACTTCTTCATTGGTTACATGGTCAATGTATGAGATGCCCAAGATCTTGTGGTAGCATCTCATTTCGAAGGTTTGAATCCTTCTTTGTAGATCTGATGTGAACGTCCATGTTTCACAAAAATAGAGAAAGATGGATAGGACAATCGAGCGCATCAGCCTTATTTTGGAACCAAAAGTAATGTTGGTATCTTTCCATATTGGTCTCAGCCTTGTTATTGATGCTGTTGTCTGGGCAATCCTGCAAAGTAGTTCTGGTTTGGAGCCCTCATCTGTGATAATTGGTCCCAAGTACTTGAAGCTTGTGACTATTTCCAGCTTCTGCCCACTGACCTTTATTTGTGCACTGATGCCATTGGTGTTGTTTGTCATCAATTTGGTTTTCGCGGCGCTAATCTCCATATCGTATGCAGTGGAGGTGGAGATTGTGTCGAGGTGCTCAACCAAGTCAGCCAGTTCATTTTCATCTCCTGCTAAACCATCAATATCATCTGCGAAGCGAAGGTTGGTGATTGTTCTTCCTCTGATGCTGACAGTGCCCTTGTGGTCATGCAAGACATTCTCCATGATCCTTTCCAGGAAAATGTTGAAGAGTGTAGGTGACAGTATACATCCCTGTCTGACTCCAACTGTTGTTTAAAACCAATCTCCTCTGCTGCCATTGATGAGAACAGCATTGGTGGCTTTGTCATAGAGGTGCTCAACAACCAGCACCAGGTTTGAGTTAATGTTGTACTTCCTCATAGTTGCCCATAAGGCTGCATGCCTTGCCGTATCAAAGGCCTTTTTGAAATCTATAAAGACATGGTATAGATTCTGCTGATGCTGAAGGTATTTCTCGCAAAAGAGTCTGTGATTGAAGATTTGTTCTGTGGTGCTCCTTCCTGCTAGGAAGCCTGCCTGCTCTACACCATATTTTCTCTGCTTGAGGCTTTAGTCTGTTGAGAATTATCTTCAGCATGACTTTGCTCAGGTGATTGATCAAACTGATGGTTCTGTAGTTTTGGCATAGCTGTAGATTTCCTTTCTTGGGGAGCACAATGACCAAGGACTGAGTCCATATGGTGGGCGTTTCTTCTGTCTGCCATATCTTGTTGCAGATTGTTGTTAGGACTGTGACTATCTCTTCTCCTCCTGCTTGAATGAGCTCTGCTGGTATGTTGTCAATGCCAGCTGACTTTCCTTTCTTTAGTGACCTAACTACAATTCTACTTCTTTACGACGAATGTGGTTGTTAACAATTTCTTCTGCCTGAGGGTAATTTAGTACTGCTGGATCTCCTTGGGTCTTATGATTCTGAGCAGTATTCTGTGCATCGCTTGAGGATCTCTTGATCTTCTGTGAGGCATTTTCCTGATTTGTCTTGGATGGTGGTAGTTTTCCCATGTTTATGGGTTGTGAGATCTTTCACCAGTTGATATGCCATTTCGTTGTCATTTCTACTCAGACTGTCTTCGATTTTGCAGCATTGTCTTTTTATCAAGGATTCCTTTGCCTTTTTCATGCTTTTTCCTGATCATGTTGTTTATCTCTCTATATTTTCTAGCTCCTTCATGATCTCTTTTTCCCTTTTTCAGTTTTCTTCTTTTGTCGCATAGTTCAAGGACATCTGTTGTGACCCAAGGTTTCTTTGTTCAACAATATTTGCCAATGATCTCACTAGCTGTGCTAGTCACAGCTGTGTTGAATGTGGTTGTTAAAGACTCTAGGTCGGTGTCTTGGCTGTCTAGGGTTATCAAAGGTGCAAATTTACCACCTATCATGGCTTGGAAGGTTTCTGCGACTTTTGGATCTTTCAATTTTTCAAGGTCAAATCTGATTCTTGGTTGGTTAGGCTTCTTGATCATTTTCAGGTGGAGGCGAAACGTTGTCACTAATAAATCATGGTCACTTCCAATATCTGCTCTTGGAAAACTTCATGTTCTGGTGATATTCAGTCCTGTGCAGAATCGTTTTTTCACCAAGATGTAGTCAGTCTGGTTGTGATGTTGTCCATCTGGACTGTACCAGGTCCATCTTCTAGATGCTTTGTGAGGGCCGAATGTGTTGGCTACCACAAGATTGTTGTAGGCAGCAAACTTCAAGAGTCTGAGTCCTCTTTCATTTGTTTCTGCATTGCAGAAGGGTCCACAGGTGCTTTGCCAGTTTGTCTGTGAATCAACTCCAATCTTTGCATTAAAGTCTCCTTGTACAAACAGAATGTCCTTCTTCGGTGAGTTGTCAATGACATCTTGCAGTTGGTTATAAAAATTGTCATCATAGTTAGATGTGAGTGCATAGGCCTGTATGATTGTGCTGATGGTAATGAGCCTGCTTGAGACTGGGCTTGAGACTGGGCAGCAACCCATAATGCTGTTCACAATGCCCTTGTGGACAAGAAATCCAACACCATGATTGTGTTTGTCCCCTCTTCTGCTGAAGTAGAGTTTATGCCCTTCATCTGTTGTTATTTCACCAAAGTTTTTCCAGGCACTTTGCAGAGACCAATAATGTTCCAGTTGTACCACTCCAACTCATGTGTAAGTTCTCTCAGCTTTCCCACAGCCCTCAGTCTTCTAACGTTCCATGTACCGATGATGATGATGTTGTCTCTCCCACAGATCTTGGTAGTGGGGGCACCAGTAGCACACTTGTCACCTCTGTCCTGGTGTGCAGCAGAAGGCGCGGTCATTGTTGACCTCGGCTGCAACCGATCCGGTATGGAAGAATTGTTAGTTGTCTTCATGTGGTGTGTCAAGGGCAAGATACAGCCTGGCGGAGCCCATCCCTCTCCAGACTGGATGACCACAGCTGAAATCCACTGACATAATGTGGCATGCCCTGGCCCTGAGCACATGGTCATTGAGCTTATCTTGGACCCATTCCGCCCTGGTCGTTGACTTCATCGAGGAAGACTTCCGCCCAGTGATGCTGTGCTATCATCACACTATTTTACCCATAGTTGGGAGAATCGTGGGGGCGACATCATCTTATTCCATCCCGTACGGATCCAATGGACCTGTACCACTGCCCATATTGGTCTCAGACTGCCCTAAGAATCAACAGGAACAGAAGGAAGAGAGGGGTTCTGAACAGGAAGAAGAGGTGTCCTCAGAAAAGGAAGAACCCAGACATGTCCAGAAAGAGAAGAAAAGAAGAGGAGAAGAAAGTGACGAAGAAGAGGAAAAACCTGTGACAGTGAAGAAATTCATAAAAAAAGAAGAGAGTGAAAAGACAAAGAAGAAGAAAAATGAACTTTTAAAGTGATGTGTTGTGAAATTGGATTGTAAATTTGTACCAGAGAATATACCAGAAAGAAAAACGTAAGTGTCTCTTGGTTTTGATTTTTATAAGGACTTACACTCACGTGCTCACACACATACATCATGGGGAAAAAAAGGGATTTTGAATTTTAATTCATTTTGGCAAACACTGAGTAGTCTCATTTCGAGAGAGATGGGTGGCCCTGAAAAGGACTGTTGGGTGTTTGTTTTTTTGGGTTTTAAAACAAAAAACAAAACCCTCAGGAACGGAAAGTAATCAGCTTTAACTGCCTTATCCCTTTGCCACGGCCAAGGCCTACTTCTGGACCTGCTACTGTCGATGATTTGGTAGAAATCACTAGTGTTGGTATCTCAGGCATAGTAGATGTGTTGACGGGGTTGGACTGTTTGGCTCGGAAGGTCTTTTTCTCTTAAAGAAGTCTGATACATATATTTGAGACTCCTTAACTCTGCCAAAATGTCTAAGAGTACCGTCACCGTTTGACTTTTACTGTCCTCCTTCTTTCCTAGACCTTGTTTCTTCTCTGCTGCTTCTTCTTCTTCCTGTCATTTTATTCTTGCCTCTACTTCTCACTGTTGCTGTTGAATAAGAAAGTCTTGTTCTACTTCTTTCTGCTGTTGCAAAAATTTCTCCAATACTTCTTTCTGCCTCTGTTTAAAATCCTCGATGTACGGTAAGGAAGGAGAAGGTGGCGAAGGTACATGTACCGGAACATATTCTTGTGAAGAAGAGAGAAAATCCACTAAATCTCAATTAAAATCGCCCTCTTCTGGAGGTAGGACTTTGTTTGCTTTGGTAGCCGCTGCTATGCCATCATTCCTCGTCTCCACAGCCGGTGCACCCCAATTCATTGTCTTCGTAGTTTCCGTCATGTTCTAACTCTGTCGCATTGATTCACTACACACAGATGATAGCGCACCTATATAGGGAATGTGATGTCACAGGTAGCTCTCTTCGGATTGGAAGACAGACTCCGCATTGTGACTGAATTTTGTAACGCGTGTTAGGATTGGTGAAAGAACTCGATCCGTTTCGATCCACTCTTCCACTAAAAATAACCGTGGTTCACCTCATTCCCTTAACCTCATCTTTCACCTCATGGAATCAAACAAACAATTAATTAATATAACATACTTAGCTTGAAACAAATTAAAAACTGGAGGAAAAACTTAACTAAGTTAAAACCATACAAAGACTCTCAGTAGGTGATAAAACTGATTAAAGTAGGATAAAAACAAATTAAACAGGCGACAATATAAGAAACAACCTTCCAGATGGATGTATTTGAAACATTGTTGGGACCTGTTTATACAGCAAAGATGTCTGTCTTGTGCAGGGTTGACGCCATTCCACTAAATATTGGACCAGGGGGTGGGAGATGGGGATCGGTTTACAGCCCAAGTAGGGGCATGTACCTGCCTGTTTGCGAGCTGGAGCCTTAGCCTCATCTTTCACCTCACTGAATCAAACAAACAATTAATCCTTATGTCTGCCATAGGAAAGAAGGAAAAATATAACAAAAACAAAAACACTCAACACCATATAACACCACCTAACATCCAATAATCGCGGCAGTTCAATATAAGATACAATACTCCAGAACCCATAAATTATAACCGTGCAAGATAGAAACGTATCCACATGAAAATAAACCCTCCTCCTAACCCCAATCACCCTCCTTGCCCACTAACCCTATTTAGGCATGCAAAATAACAATAACTAGAGTGAGAGAGTTCCCCCCCTCCCTTTTTATCTCTTTCTAAATTATATATATATATATATATATATATATATATATATATATATATATATATATATATATATATATATGTCTACTTTTTTTAAACTCTAATACTAATCTACTTTCTCTAACTCCAACACTGGTGATGGTACTAGGTTTAAAATCTACCTTCCCTAACTATAACACTTACGAGGGTACTACGTGTAAATCTACGTTCTCTAACTCTAACAATGGTGATGGTACTAGGTTTAAAGTCCAAGGAGTATCAGATCAACACTCTACAATTAAACAAAATGATAAGACCCACACATATGGCACCAAACGAAACAAAATGTATTAGGTGGTCAAAAGTCCAGACCATCTGGATCCCACTGCACAATGTGGTAAATAATTATTCCCACGATCTAACACAGATCCAAACTTACATCTGGCCCTAAAACAAACCTAAGAGTATAAGGTGGTCATAAGTCCAGACCATCAGGGTCTCACTGCACAATGCGGTAACTAATTAAATTGCAAACTCTAACACAAGATTCAAACTTACATCTGGCCCTAAAACGAACCTAAGAGTATAAGGTGGTCAAAAGTCCAGACCATCAGGGTCCCACTGCACAATGCAGTAACTAATTAATCTCATGCTCTAACATAGATCCAAACTTCTGGCCATAAAAACGAACCTAAGAATATAAGGTGGTCATAAGCCCTGACCATCAGTGTCCCTATGCACAACACACGACAGCTAATAACCCAACCTGTAACCCTTAGACAATATAAGGTGGCTACAAATCCAAAGCCATCAGACCCAGCCACACAAAGTGGCAAAAAAAAAAACACCATGTTAAGCATAGGACCAAAACATAGGGTACCGCTCCTTGGACACAACCAATTCAATTGTACTAACAAAAGCCAACAAAACATACAGAGTTATCATTTCAAAAATCAAGTGTGAGACGAACACTTTACTTTTGGCAATAAAAAATTTCTTCAAAATTTCATACCCTGGACCACAGGAGCCACCAAAAGGCGCCAAGGTGCCACCCACACCTGGACCAATTCCTTCTTTTCCACCACCTGACATAAACTACCACCTGCGGTAGAAACACTGAAATACAAGCATGAGTGTGTGCTGGGTCTATTCCCACTCATGATAGCATTCAATACAGGTTGAATGGGACTTTCTGTCCCTCAACCTGCCTGCTTAAATTAAATATCACTCTTTGAGTGAATTAAAGAGTGGGTGATGTGGCTCGAATTCCTTAACTCATGCGAAATTATTTAGTGCGCTGTGCGCACATTAATTACTCGTACATGGCCAGTTCATCGCACACGAGGATAATTCAACTTAAGTAAGTCATTCCCTTCACCTGTTCTCGTCACAAGATGTCGACAAACATAGAATCGTCCGCCCTCCTATCATCGATCCTGTTTAACCCGGACTATCCCATGTATGTTAAATCATCATGGGCTATCACCAAGATGACTGATACAGCTCTTTGGAAATGAAGAATCTATGTGGAGAGACAAGCCTGTCTGAAGAGAGTCTTAATCTTCGGTCCGGAGGTCAGACGAAGTCTGAGGAAGAGAAGATCCGTGCGATGCCCTCTATGTTAACTGAATGGTGTTAGCAAAAAACCAAAGGCCCTTTTCAGGGCCACTCCACTGCCTCGAAAAGATACCTATTCTCTCTTGCCTTAAAAAATTTTTAGTCACATTTTTTATGTGATAGATCTATATTCATAAATCTATGTTTGTGTCATATGTCTATGTCTGTCTATGTCTCTAACCACGTCTCCATGTCTATGTCTCTATTTGTCCCAAGAGTAATGCATATTCAGGTCAGCCCCTTGAAACACTGTTCCGCCCGATTTAGATCAGCCACTTGCAACATTGTTGCCAGTGTCCAGTTCCGTGACATCATCCCTGTTCAATTCCCCTTGTTGCTAGACAGGCGCAATCCCTTGTCACTATACATCCCTATGTTAAATTCCCCTTGTCGCTCTATAGGCCCACCCATGTTAAAATTCCCCATGTTAAATTCCCCTTGTCACCAGAGTGCAAACGGCCAAATTTAACATTAAGGTCTCATTGTCGCTAGGGTGCCCCCACTCACTACTATCGGGAAAAGATACAAGTTGAAATGAAATAAAAATAGATGGTGTTTAGGGTTTTCTGAGCTACATTTTCTGATATACACAAGCTGCAATGCCTTTGTGAAGTAAGTGGTCTATTATATTTATCTCTAAAAATAAAATGAAATTTACCAGTTGATATGACAAACTAATATTTCATAACAGTACCGTTTTTGTTGCAGGATAGTACAATATTTCCATGGAATATATATATGACAATAATAAAACACATAATATTTTAATCCCTCTAACCTTGAAATATATATGAACAAAGTTAATGAGGTAATAATTGCAAAATGGTGACCATAAAGAACGTATTAACGTTTGAAAGACAAATCAATTACACTATTTATATCACTAAATGTAATGCCAAAAGTGTTAGGACACAATAGCCAGAGTACAAAACAGGCATCTCTTGAAATAGATACAGTTTGGGGGTTTTTAATCAAATATTTATACATCTCAATAACAAAATAATTATTTCAATGCCCTTATTCTTATCTTCTAGACTAACAAACTGAATATCAATTAAAAAAACATGTAGATGAAAAAGGTATTAGATTTTTACTGTATGCCTGTAATGTATGTATTCCATGTAAAGTAAACATGAAGAGATATCACTGAGAGGGCCTAGTGAATCTCCCTTAAACACAGACAAAAAATAGAGAAAATGATATTGTACTGTGTCAAACAATTTGCCCATTGATGAGCCAGATTTTCCAGCGGAAAGAACTATGGCATTAATCACATTGATTTTCAATAGGTTATCTATTCCAATTGTTCCCCACAAGACTTTAGGACCGTCACCAGTCATGGAATACTTGGGTATAATTCTAGACTCAGAAAAAATGGAAGCTAGATTGCCACAAGATAAGCTGAGCAGGTTGGCTGCACTGATCAAAGCTTTCCAGCAAAGGAAATCTTGCACGAAGAGGGAATTACTGAATCTTTTGGGCCATTTACATTATGCATGTCGTGTGGTCGCCCCCGGTCGGTCTTTCACATCATATCTAATATCCTTGTCAACAACTGTCACTGAATTGAATCATCATGTAAAAATAAGTAGCGAATGTAGACTGGATCTAAGGATGTGGAGTGACTTTATGGCGCAATGGAACGGAATTTCTTTCTTCTTGGACTCTAATGTTACCCTTGCTACAGATTTTGAGCTCTTTACTGATGCAGCATCAACTGTCGGATTTGGCGGTTTTTTCCAAGGCAGATGGTTCCAAAGATCATGGCCGGACAATTTAGACATACTGGGCACAGACAAGTTGTCTATGGCCCTGCTGGAGATCTACCCTATCGTAGTCTCAGCCCATATATGGGGCCATTTGTGGCAGAGAAAACGAATTTTGTTCCATTGTGACAATATCAGTACAGTTGAGATAATTAGGAAACGTCGATCCAAGTTTCCCATGATAATGAAATTGCTTAGGCGTTTAACATGGATATCAGCTCAATATTGTTGCGAAATTCTAGCCGAATGTGTCCCAGGGAAAGATAACCTCATTGCAGATGCTCTCTCTCGTTTTCAGATAGACAAATTCTGGCATCTGGCTCCAGCTGCAGAGAAAACTCCTCACCCATGCTCAGTCTTAGAGGAACTGATACTCTACTAAACAAAACTGTGGACCTTTTGCTACAAGCAGCACATAGCCCACGGACACAATCGGTCTATTTATCGGATTGGAAAGCCTTCAGTCATTTTTTGGTCATGTCGGGTCACTGGGATCATAGGTGTGATCAACCTTCAGTACCAATTGATGAGAATACCCTTGTTGATTTTGTGGCATATTGCATCAAGATTATTCATATTCGATATGCATCTATCAAGCTATATGTGTGTGGTGTGAAGTATTTCTGTGTCAAACGGGGCATATATCACCCCCTCGATGGCCCTTCGTATTCGTGCTGTCCAAGATTGCAAATGGTGTTGCGGGGTGTGAAGAAATCACAGAGTAATGGCCCTAACACAAGGTTACCCATCACCTTCGATATATTGGCGCGCACGTGTGCTTTGCTTCAGAAAGGTTTCTTTGGTCCCATTAGCGTTCTTTGCCTTTTTACTTTGTGGCGAATTTACGGTGACGGCAACTATGGATATGGAGTACTTGCGGATCAGTGACTTTATTATTGCTGGTGATAATTCTAATGGGACTTTAGTGTTGAGAGCATCAAAGTCTGATCCATTCCGTTATGGTGTGCAGATCAGACTTTTTGCAGTGCATAACTGTACTTGCCCCTTAAGGGCTTTGCACGACTATCTAGAGCTCCATGGCAGGGTGGGCTGTCTTAGGCCTTCTGACCCGCTATTTACTACAGATGGTATTAATCCACTTTCTAGATCAGTGTTTTTGGAGAAGTTACATCTGC